>JALPQI010008704.1:0-59840 GCA_025490895.1 Thaumatotibia leucotreta
GTGGCCACATCCTGGTACACATCAGCCGTCTTCGTCGTCACATCATATACTTTGTCTGAAAGTTTACCCACGCATTAAAGATCTACAACCTCATTTGAATTACAATAGCACCTCATGAAAGGGTAACCCCAAATGGACTAAAAACTTACCAAATGTATATTGTACGCCCGATTCTTTCCCGTTGGCGTCTAGCTGGTGCAAAGTATTGTTTTTCACTTTCCATTGGAACGAAAGCTTGTCCTCTATTTCGCGAGCAATCAGCGGCCTAACTTTGACAACAACTTTTATGTTGTCACTCATTTCTATTCAATGTTAAACACATACACAAGCAATACCTATTCCATAAGAGGAAAACAAAAGTTCCATAAAGGCATGATCAAATTCCGTAATAGTCAGCAAAGCGTTTCAAATTTTTAGAGTATTGCGATACATAAACAGACCGTCACCAAAATAACCGACAGTAAGAAAATTTTCAAATAAAAAATCGCTCACATCACTTGTAATTTTTATTGTTTGTTTAAATACAAGACTATTCAGCCATTAAAAATGATGCGTTCCGACCGTTAACCAACAAATTATAAAATATTAGATTACATTTTGTAAGGTGTTTAGTAAAACTGTATATCCTGGATATTAATTTTGATGATACAATGGCAAATATAATTGATAATAAGGTATTAAATTATTAATTAACAGATTACATGTCATTCGAATCTGAACAAGACTATAAAAAGTAGCTGCCATTGTCTATGACGAACTTTGTTCGCACTGTTTAAGTTATTACAAAAAACGTTGCTAGAACTGACGATTTTGTCATCTTTACCATCATTATTGTTATTGTCACTTAAATGTCACTGTCATTTGTCATTGTGACGTCCATTTTAAAACATGCACATGGTTGTAGCGTAGATGTGTTATTTAAGTTTTAATCGTTTTATTATCATTTATCTTAATAATTAAACATGCAGCACGACGACGTAAGTTATTATTTTGTTCACCTTTTATTGTATATCATGTTACATGAATATTAATACAAACTCTTTTAATGTTTAGGTTGTTTGGGCCATCATCAACAAAACTCATTGTTCACACAAAGTAACGTAAGTATTGGCGTTGGAATTATATTTTATGTGACAATGATATCTTATATACGTATTAAAATGGTTGTTATACCTTTCCAGTACACAGACTCAACATTTTTGCCGCAATGAATATAACCTCACGGGGCTCTGTACGCGGTCGTCATGTCCGCTTGCAAACAGCAAATATGCGACGATTAGGGAAGAAAATGGTATTATATACTTGTATATGAAGACAGCAGAAAGGTAACGAATAACTTACGCCTTATTTATTTTACTTTTTTTTATTAGTGCTTTCTTGGAAAGGATTTTCTGAAAGCAACTGCTTCTAATCCTTAATTATGTATGTGGGATATATGTTTCTTTAGCCAACCAAGCGAGGTATAATAAGTAGCCAGTCTATTGCAGTCCCCTGCAATACCTTTGGATTGGAGGTAATGCCCATAATTACCATGCTGGGCAATAATCGGCTCTGGCAATATCAAGGTGAAGAGTTGGGGTGACAAGTATATTTTTACTGCCATGACCATCAGGCAGAATAACCACTCACATACTTTGATTTTTGTGATACACTCTATTGCTATGTAAAATTAAAGTGACGCCATAGCCATGTAAAACTTGGTAATGGATAAGTTAATAATTACAACACCTAGTATTTTAGGGTGGGTCACTGATGTATGAAGGAAAAAAGTAGGCATTAGTTTTTTACTGGGCACAGTTGTAAATAGTTCCATAATTAGGTTGATAAAGAGTGTGCAAAATGATTTGGCCATTGGAATTAAGTTTCTGCCTCCGGATGAAAGATTTCATAGAAACTTCAGTAAATTTTGTACTGACAACAGTTGATATCTATGTTTTTACTGTTTGAAGTTATGGAGCCAAAAGAGACAAAAAAAGGTCGAAAATAATAACTTTTTTTTCAAGCCTCATATTCCTAAACTAATATTTCTACTCAAATCTGGAGGCAGCAAAGCTTAAATTAAAAATATAATAAAAAAAAATAAGTAAAAAAAGTTTTAAGTTAAACGGTTTTTATTGCACCAAAAACTAGAAAATAAAAATTAGTTGTAATTAACCGTAAAAGCTACTTTTTGTAGATTAGTCACGTGAAACTATTATCACTGTAGTCTTCCCAAGTCGGATGTTGAAAGCCACGTTTAGCCTCTATGTCAGTGGATTAAGCGATCCTAATCGGAAACTTTTACCAAACTGAAATAAAAACGTGGGGCGTACGCAATTGTGATTAAGTCACTATAGTTATTTAAGAACACACATAGAAATCAAGACAGCAATAGAGTAATAACTTTGATAAAAGTTATTTACCTCTGTAGAAGTGTTGGAACAGATGAATGATTCATTGCAAAATTAAAGCTACAATTACATATTTTGAACTTGTATGTTTCTTCATAATAACGCCCCACGTTTTTATTTTAGTTTGGTAAAAGTTTCCGATTAGGATCGCTTAATCCACTGACATAGAGGCTAAACGTGGCTTTCAACATCCGACTTGGGAAGACTACAGTGATAATAGTTTCACGTGACTAATCTACAAAAAGTAGCTTTTACGGTTAGTTACAACTAATTTTTATTTTCTAGTTTTTGGTGCAATAAAAACCGTTTAACTTAAAACTTTTTTTACTTATTTTATTTTCAAGTTTTTAGTGCAACTTATTCTAGATTAATGGATGTTATTTGTAATATGCAATACAATTAGGGATGCTAGCATTTAACTCTCGCGCTTTAATCACGACACAAACATGTGTAAACGAAATGGACAATATTTTATGTGTAACGAGAGGGGAATCGCTGCTGAATAGATATTTTTTGAAATCCGACACTAAAAAATGTCAGCTTGAATGCCCGAAGTGTCTCAACTGGACGTGTTATTCATACAATACCTTAGATAGGTAACAGAGATCTGACAATAAGGAATTATATCAAACGATTTGGTTTATTGAGAAAATCAAGTTTAAAGCGAGGCCCGACGGCTAGCCCTACGCGATCAACTCACGCTGTTACTCTATCAGCTGGAGGGCCGAAAGCGCGACGGCTCGCCCTACGCGATCCACTCACGCTGATGTCACTCTATCAGCTGGAGGGCCGAAGGCCTGACGGCTCGCCTTACGCGATCCACTCTCGCTGTCACTCTATCAGTTGGAGGGCCGCAGGCCCGACGGGTCGCCCTACGCTACGCGATCCACTCACGCTGTCAGTTTATCGGCCAGAGAGGTCCCGTCGGAACCGAGGGCCCAAAGGGTCAATCCATGCATTCTATCAACCGAAGGGCCATAGGCCCGCCGGCACTATGGCACGCACTACGTGAACCCGAGGGACTCACACTCTCTGTCTATCAACTGGAGGACCGCACAGGTCTGAGTGCACGTCCTACGCAAACCACCTGCGCTGTCTATCAACCGGAAGGGCGTAGGCCCGACGGCCCGCCCTACGCGATCCACTCACGCTGCCACTATCAGCCGGAGGGCCGCAGGCCCGACGGCCCGCCCTACGCGATCTACTCACGCTGTCACTCTTTCAGCCGGAGGGCCGCAAGCCCGACGGCCCGCCCTACTCGATCCACTCACGCTGTCACTCTTTCAGCCGGAGGGCCGCAGGCCCGACGGCCCGCCCTACGCGATCCACGCATGCTGTCTTTCTATCAGCCGTAGGGCCGCAGGCCCGACTGCTCGCCCTACACGATCCACTCACGCTGTCACTCTATCAGCTGGAGGGCCGCAGGCCCGACGGCCCGCCCTACGTAATCCACTCACGTTGTCACTCTATCAGCTGGAGGGCCGCAGGCCCGACGGCCCGCCCTACGCGATCCACTTCCGCTGTCACTCTATCAGCTGGAGGGCCGTAGGCCCGACGGCCCGCCCTACGCGATTCACTCACGCTGTAACTCTATCAGCCGGAGGGCCGCCGGCCCGACGGCTCACCCTACGCAATCCACTCGCGCTGTCACTCTATCAGCAGGAGGGCCGCAGGCCCGACGGCTCGCCCTACGCGATACACTTATGCTGTCACTATTAGCCGGAGGATCGCAGGCCCGACGGCCCGACCTACGCGATACACTCACGCTGTCACTCTATCAGCTGGAGGGCCGCAGGCCCGACGGCCCGCCCTACGCGATCCACTCACGCTATCACTCTATCAGCCGGAGGGCCGCAGGCCCGACGGCCCGCCCTACTCGATCCACTCACGCTGTCACTCTTTCAGCCGGAGGGCCGCAGGCCCGACGGCCCGCCCTACGCGATCCACGCATGCTGTCACTCTATCAGCCGGAGGGCGGCAGGCCCGACTGCTCGCCCTACGCGATCCACTCACGCTGTCACTCTATCAGCTGGAGGGCCGCAGGCCCGACGGCCCGCCCTACGTAATCCACTCACGCTGTCACTCTATCAGCTGGAGGGCCGCAGGCCCGCCGGCCCGCCCTACGCGATCCACTCACGCTGTCACTCTATCAGCTGGAGGGCCGCAGGCCCGACGGCCCGCCCTACGCGATCCACTCACGCTGTAACTCTATCAGCCGGAGGGCCGCCGGCCCGGCGACGGCTCACCCTACGCAATCCACTCACGCTGTCACTCTATCAGCAGGAAGGCCGCAAGGCCCGACGGCTCGCCCTACGCGATACACTTTTGCTGTCACTATTAGCCGGAGGATCGCAGGCCCGACGGCCCGCCCTACGCGATCCACTCACGCTGTCACTCTATCAGTTGGAGGGCCGCAGGCCCGACGGCCGGCCCTACGCGATCCACTTTATGCTGTCACTCTATCACCTGGCTAAACTAAAGTTGCAGTGAACCGATGGCCGTTGGGGTGGTAAGGTTCTCGATTGGCGGTCACGTACCGGAAGGCGCAGCGTGGGTAGGCCTCCCACAAGGTGGACTCATGACCTGGTGAAGCTCCGCTGGATGCGGGTGGCACAGGGCCGGTCCTTGTGGCAATCTTTCGGGGAGGCCTATATTCACCAGTGAACGTTTTTCGGCTGATATGATGATGATGATAATTAAATCCATATGTTTCTACCAAATACCTAAAGCAGTACTGCAAAATCTACATATCGCTAAGCCTAGCGGTTGTGGCAGGCAGTAACACTGGAGTATCAGATTTGAGGAATTGGATGTTAGTATTAAATGCGCATGTTTCTACTTAATATCTAAAGATCTAAAGATTAAAATCAAAATATCGATAAAAGATAAACCTTGCGGTTATTGTAGGCAGTACTGCTGTATCAGGAGTGAGGAGTTGGAAGTCAAGATCAGGCTGTTAGTATTTGATTATGCAAAACATGCTATACTTTCATTTTCACGTGTCTAACACTCTCGGTTAAGTTAAGCAGTATGTCTGCAGCATCAGGCTTTGAGGATACAAGGATACAAATATAATAATATTGCATTGTCATGGGGACTTGATAAGAGTTCCAAATTTTATTGATTTCAGTGCAGTAGAAGTGGTCGAAAAATCGATCACAAGATTTGAAGCATCGACGACAGTTGATACGCGGTGAAGTTAATAAAAACCGTTTAATAAGAGTGATAATCAAACATCAAATGGCACCTTTTTGAACTGTGCCTTCCTGAATATTGACATTTTTGAAAAATTACCCACCCTACTATATGTATATACCATTTGTCAGTAGAGTCCAAACAAAATGTAAACAATCCTAAAAACTTGCATTATTCCATAATGATCCACTTTTAGAACACAATCTTTGTTTTATTATGAACAGTGATCGGATTAGGTAGTGCCATTTCGCGGGACTTCGGTACGTTATCTTAGTGTGGACATAACTTCTAAGCCCGGCATTTAATACGAAAAGTAAAATTTTTGTTCGATATCTACAATTTTATAGTTATTTTGTTTACTTTCAGTTTGATATTGATAAAAATTAGTCTAATTTTACTTATCGAACATGGTTTTAAGGGTATTTTTGCACAATAGCTAATTTTGTCATATGAGGTATCGAACCAAACCAATGTGGTTTTACGATACTATTATAAAAAATGTATGTAGTTAGTATTATATCCTAATAAATAATAAAAAAAATGAGTGCCTTTATAAATGATTTTCTAGTTGTTAATTTCACACTCGTAGTTAAATGATTGGTTTAATCAATCATTTTTACTTCTTTACCGGACTTTGAGACGCTCTTATTGGGACTCTTTTGGCCGATCTCACTGGACTTTGATTTCGTTAACTACTACTGGACTGAGGTTCTGGTGGTCTAAAGTAGAGCAGTCATAGAGTTTTCTTTAATAATTGTTTTATTTCTACTACTGTTAGTAGCAGCTATAAAAACATCAAATAAAAGATGTATTCACCACAAAATATAAAATCCTTTCATTTTTTTCATGTTTCTTAAATTTATGACATAACAAGAAAATGTTCATAATATTTTCTTCGGTTACCGCGAGGATTACTCATGAAATAAAACTATGAAAACGGATAAACTCGCATACAAAGGAAGGAAATACTTCTCAGGCAGTGGCGTAGGGATAGAACCGGCGTAGATTATTTATTTTGTCTCTTGTCTTCATTCTGAAAATATTTGTAATGAATAACTAGCTTAATTTGCAAATTTTGTATGTACATCCACCCTTAAAATTTATTGTCTGTGGTTTAGTAATTTTTCTTTGGTGGGTAGTTTTGTACTTATCTTTCTTATTTTGATGGAGGTAGATCTATCAAATTTCCTCCATTGTCAGTCATCCGCAGACCACGAACCCTGTAAAGTGTTCGAAACGTCGGAATGAAGTTAAAATTAGTTAATATACGCGAGTTTATCCGTTTTCATAGTTTTATTTCAAGAAAATGTTCTGTAAAAAAAAAATGTAAGTCCCAGGATCCCGAATCCCGAGGCTTACTTATCCATGTTAAGTATAATGTTTAAGGTCATTCACCCGAAATGGCACTACCTAATCCGATCACTGATTATGAACTTAAACATACATATACACCTACATTTTTAGTTAAAAATATTGATATTTATGAATATTAACGTAAAAGTATAACTAGGCATTGTTATGGAACATCCAATCAAGTGACAGAAGTCTCTGCACTGAAAATAATAACTTTAGTTTTTGACAGAAAGATTCAAATGAAATGACAGACTTCAGTCGCTTGATTCAATATTCCATAACTATGCCCATTTACTGTGAATGTCTTTCACAATATGTGTCAAAGAAGTGAAATCCTATGGAAAGTCAGCCATATTTATTTACTTTTTTAATTCTATGGACAAATAGCATACATTAATATTTTTTATTTCTAAAATGAACTGTGCTTAAATTTACCATAATATCTTGATTCCAGAGTGATGTTTCCAGCCAAGCAATGGGAGAAAGTGAAACTATCCCGGAACTTTGAGAAGGCGATCCACCAGATCAATGAGAACCTTCTTTACTGGCCCGGATTTATCAAGACAAAATGCAAGCAGAGATTTGTCAAAATAACACAGTATCTGATACGGATGAGGAAACTTAAGCTTAGAAGAGTGTAAGTAGTAGTTGGTAGTTAGTTACACATAAGATCCCAATGGGTCAAAGTGTATCTGTAAGGGCCCCACTAATAAGGTAAGTTGTTGGTAGTGATCCTGCCTTCAAAGCTGGAGGTTCTGGCTTTGAATCCTGGTGAGGGTAACATTTGTGTATTTTTTATCACATTTTTTGTTCCTTGGTCATGGCTATACAGCCATGTATATTTAAGTATCTATATGTATCTATCTATTGTATATTATATTGTTGCGTGGTAGTGGTACCTACATCACAAGCCTTAATTGTGCTTGCCATGGGACCAGGTCTTAGAGGATTCCTAGGACTAGGTTGATTTGTGTAATATGTAGTATTTAAGTATCAACTCAATCATATCAATTTTGACACATTGAAAGCACTCAAAATATTGTCTAATGATAAAACTTGGGTCAGCCTCTGTAGCCTAGTTGGTAGTGACCCTGCCTACGAAGCTGGAGGTTCCAGGTTCCAATCCTGGCGAGGGCATTCTTTGTGTATTTATTTATCACAAATGTTTGTTCCTTGGTCATGGCTGTGTATGTATCTAAGTATCTATACGTATCTATCTATTATATATATCGTCGCCTGGTACCCACAACACAAGCCTTAATTGAGCTTACCGTGGGACTAGGTTGATTTGTGTAAAATGTCCCAAAAAAAAAAAAAAATATCTTGGGACATCTCACACAAATCGACCTAGTCCCACGGTAAGCTCAATTAAGGCTTGAGATGTGGGTACCAGGCGACGATATATATAATAGATATTATACATATAGATACTTAAATACATACACAGCCATGACCAAGGAACAAATATTTGTGATAAATAAATACACAAATAATGCCCTCGCCGGGATTCGAACCCGGAACCTCCAGCTTCGTAGGCAGGGTCCCAAGATATTTATTATTTATTATTATTATTATTTGTATGTCTTTGCCATATCTCGGGACCATGGGGTCCCGGGCCTTTAGGAGGCATGCGTGGGGCCGAAGCCAACAGCGCAGAGGCCCTTTAAGACAATTAATATAAAGCAAATATTATTATTAAAACCACCACTGTAATAAAGGCATACACGCAAAAAGGGCAGGGATCGGAACCGGTTTTTTAGAAAAACCTCGAGATAGCTCAATATTTTAAAATATTTTACGCTCTTTATGTAGTATTCAAAATTTTATGTAATCATTAACAACATATTACAGTCACCGCCTTGGTTAAGGTCACCGACGACATTCGTCTTAATATTGAGCATAAGAAGCTCACAATCCTCGTTCTCCTGGATTTCAGTAGTGCTTTCAACACTGTTAACTTCGACATACTTCTCGCTATACTCCGTACTCTTAACTTTTCTGATACAGCGATTTCTTGGTTTCGCAACTACCTTATTGGTAGGAGGCAGCGGATGAGAGTTGACGACAAGCTGTCCGACTGGTGCGAACTCTCCGCTGGCGTCCCCCAAGGTGGGATACTTTCTCCACTTCTTTTTTCAATGTTCATTAATGGAATCACCAGGTCCCTTAGTTCCTCTTATCACTTATATGCGGATGACCTACAGATATACTCAGCGGCTAGTATTGAGGAATTGTCGAGCTTAGTTAATAACATTAATAGTGATTTAGACTTAATTCGGTGTTGGGCTTATAATTATGGTTTAAAAGTTAATGCGAAGAAATCGCAAGCGATTGTTATTGGTAGCCCTTACTACATAAATAAGCTCTCGGACATGACGGTTCCAGATATTTATTTTGGTGATACTTCTATTCCTTTCTCTTCGACTGTACGAAATTTGGGTATTATCATGGACCAGACGCTTTCTTGGACAACCCATGTAGCGGACGTTAGCCGAAAGGTGTTTGCGTCACTTCACTCATTGAGACGCCTACAAAATTTTCTCCCACTTCAAACTAAAATTACCCTAGCGCAGTCTCTCTTGCTTCCTCTTCTGGATTATGGAGATATTGCTTTTCTAGATCTGAGGGAGGAGCTGCTGGATAAACTTGAGCGTCTACAAAATGTATGCATTAGATACATTTTTGGCTTGCGAAAATATGATCATGTTTCTCAGTTTCGTTCTCAGCTCGGCTGGCTTCCGATCCGTCGTCGCAGAGACGTACATATCCTGTCTTTACTTTTTAACGTACTTTTTAATCCTTCTTCGCCTCCTTACCTTTCCGAAGGATTTGTTTATTTAGCTGACGGTAGTAATCACCGCTTGCGTTCGAGTTCTAACCTTACTCTTGCTTTACCGTCTAATAGGTCGCGTACTTACTCCAGATCCTTTTTGGTGCGTGCTGTGAAATTGTGGAATGGGCTTCCATTGTCCATCAGACAATCCCAGTCTGTTGCGTCATTCAAGAACAATCTGAAAAAGTTGTGGCTCTCCGATATTTTGTGAATTCGTTGGGTATTTTTATTTTTTATTTTTTTTTATAGATGTGTAGTATATGTACGTATATTTATTGTATATTTTAACCATATATGTGTATTTTATGTACGAAGTTAGCTTAGTAAGTATTTAATTGTTATTTGGTACTCTAATACATTCACCACAGTACACGTGTATGTTTGTCTATCTTTTGCTTCCTATACGCAACTCCTATGCTCAAAGGTTAACTGGAAGAGATCCCTTACAGGGATAAGTTCGCCTTTGTACCTGTCAAATTTACTGTTAATATGTGTATTTTTACCTCTGTGTTTTGTATACAATAAAGAATTTACATACATACATACATATTTTTCAATTACTCCATTAACAAAAAAATTATAAGCCGAAGAACGAAACGGAACGGAATTCGAACCGTTCTTTTGCATGGAGAAAAAACCGGTATCCAATCCCTGAAAAAGGGTGCATAGGATGTCGAGTTGTGGAAAAAGCCCAGTTAAACAAACTAACTAATCACTGTTTAAATTCGTCAGTAAGGAGATAGTGCCCATACAACGCAAGATCGAGCGGCGCGAGCGGCGGCGCGAGGAGAAGGCTCTGGTGGCGGCCCGCATCGACAACGCCATTGAGAAACAACTGCTCGAGAGGCTTAAGAAGGGCACGGTGAGTGTTTAACCTTCATGTCAACACTGTTAACACGTTCGACGCCGGTGACACACATATGTGACCGAAAAAGCTGTACTCCTATGCCAGTGACACACATACGTGAACAAAGTAATCTTATTCTTATGCCACTAGCATTAATCAAGTTCTCACTCCTATGCCAGTGGCATCGAAATACGAACGTTTTTGACACAGTGCTGTGTCACCGGCATAGGAGTACAATCTTTTCGGTCACACATGCGTGTCACTGGTATAGGATTTCTATCAGATAATTTCGATCGGCATAGTATAAGCACTTAATGAAACAGTACCGGAGGCGAACGTGTTAACTATAATATCGAGGGTTGGGTGGTCAAACCCGATAAGTTGAGCAACACTGTTTTAAAATACGAACTATATGACATTGACGTGAAGTTGTTATTTCAATTAAAAAATATCTCGAGTTATCGGGTTTGACCACCCAACTCTCGATATACAGGGTGTTCATGAGTGTACCGACAGACTTTGCCAAAGCATTTTTATGTTGAATAGGTATGTAATTTTCGGACAAAAAAATAAAATAAGTAATAAATTTATAGGGTGAGCTTTTTTTGAGTGTTTTCTTTTTTTAAAAACATTTTTCTCATTTTCTCTAACGTCAATCAATGAGTATATCAAGATAAAAACTCATAGTGTAAGAATTTTAATCGTGCAGTAATATGTCAATGAGTTATGATCGAAATAGTTTTCAACATGTAATTATTTATTTATTTATTTATTTATTTTAAACTTTATTGCACAGTAAAAAAATACAGATACAACAGGCGGACTTAATGCCATAAGGCATTCTCTACCAGTCAACCTACAGGCCAAACAGATAAACATTAATGGTGCGGGATGTGAAGAGTTCATACATAAATACACTAACAAAATATGAGTACTTGCTAATAATAATATAGTATCAATAGATAATCAATATATAGATGATAAAGCTATAAATATCAAAATATATAATAATATAATATAATAATAATAATATACCTGCTATTTTCTAAAGTACCAGAACATTAATCTTGAGAATTGTCAAAGAGATGCTTGCGCAACTTGCGCTTAAAGGTGAATTTAGTTTGAGCTTGACGTATATCTAGAGGGAGAGCATTCCAAAGTCGGATGGCTTGCACTGTGAAGGAGCTAGAGAATGAGACTGAGCGATGATAGGGGACACTAAGAATTAGTTGACGGGAAGAACGAAGCTCGCAGCCTGGCCTGGCGGTGACAAATTTGAAATTGGATTTTAAGTAATGAGGCGCAGCAGGGTCATGTAAAATAGAAAACAGTGTGCACAAAATTTTAACACTCCTGCGCTCTCGAATCCGCAGCCAGTGAAGCTGCCGACGATAGGCAGACACATGGTCATACTTTCGTAAGCCAAAAATAAATCGAATGCAGTTATTAAGAAGTCGTTCGAGTCTATCCAGGTTTCCCTGCGACATATTGGTAGAGCATACATCACTATAATCTATGACCGGCAACACGATACTTTGAATAAGAAGAATTTTGGTGGGAATCGGTAAGAAGTGTTTAAACCTATAAAGAAAACGCAAGATATTAGTCACCCTACAGCAAATATCAGAAACTAGAGGATCCCAAGTTAAGCCACAGTCTATTATGAGCCCCAGATTTTTCACCTGTGAAGAGAAGGGTATAGTGTTATTGTTAAAGAGAATCGATGACACTTGAGTAGGGTAAGATAATGAGCGCGGGTTTCCTATGATTATAGCCTGACACTTGGAAGGGTTTACTGCTATCCCAAACATATTGGACCAAGATGAGATGCTATTTAGGTCTTCATTCAGCTTCGAGATAGCACTATCCACATCGTCAGGCTCTGCCTGAACATATAGTTGCAGATCATCGGCATATAAATGATAGGAGCAGTTTATGTTGGGTGTAATAAGATTAATGAAAATTGAGAAAAGAAGAGGAGATAAAATGCCACCCTGTGGAACGCCAGAAGTAAGATTACACCAGTCCGAGAACGACCTGTCAACACGAACTACCTGACGACGGCCCTGCAGGTAAGACGTGAACCACTCAGCCACTGATGAAGAGATATTTAAGTGAACAAGTGCAGATAGGAGAAGCTCATGGTTCACTGCATTAAAGGCGTTGGAGAAGTCAATAAGGACCAGTACGGTAACCAGAGATGATTCCATACCTAGCCTTATATCATCAACTACCTTAAGCAGAGCAGTAGTGGTACTGTGACCACGGCGAAAACCAGATTGGAGTGGCGAGAGGAGCTGATTGGAAAAGATGAATTCAGAAAACTGCTTATGCACGATAGCTTCTAGGACTTTGGATAGGAACGGGAGAATGGAAATAGGGCGAAAATCCTTAAGCAAATTAGGAGTAGGAACTTTAGGGAGAGGAATAACAAAAGCATTACGCCACAGAGAAGGAAAGGTGCCTGAGGACATTGAAAGATTAATCACATGCGTAATAATTGGCACAATAGACTCCAAAATGCAAACAATCATTACCCTACTGACCTCATCATGGCCAACCGCAGTAGATTTAATTGACAAGATCACCTTACGAACCTCATCATCAGTGACCGGGGTGAACGAAAACATATTTTGAGATGTGGAAGACCGAACGCTAATATGAGAGGTGGCAAGGGATATCGTGGCCGGGTCTAAAGTAGAAGCTTTGGAAAAGTGGTTATTCAAATCGTTTAAAGAAAAAGAATTTAAATTTTTTATATTACTGTGGGACCTGACAGCACCGATAGATTTCAAGAATTTCCAAGTGTCAGCCTGCGAGGAAACCATTACATTGTCATGAATATATTTGCGTTTCGCGGCACGCACCATCATATTGCACCGATTCCTGGCAACTTTATAAGCGGTCCAATTTTCGTCGCATCGGTGACGTTTATGTTTTCGGAACGCACGATCACGTCTCACCATTGCAATACGGACCATTCGTGTAATCCACGGAGCGGGCGGTCGCCTAAGTTTAACATTACGAACGGGCGCGTGAGTGTCAAATAATTTTAAAACCGTGGCGTTTAGTGAAACTACCGCGTCGCCGACAGACAGTGCCGTAAGCGTCGGTGCCCAGTCGGTCGCACAGAAGTCTCGTGTTAAGGCGTCAGTGTCGATTCTAGCGAAATTACGAAGCATAATTGAAACGGGTGCCATTTTAGGAGACCGAATCTTGTAACAAAGAAAAACGAGATCGTGACGAGAAAACCCGGGTGCTGAAAACTGACCTACTTTGCCCACGTGGTCAACCGAAGATGTCAAAATTAGGTCCAACCAGGAGTCGAGGGTGTCAAGATTGCGGTGAGTAGGATTTAACGGCAACACGGATAAAGCAGCAGAATTGATGATTGACAACAGTTTGCGTGACCGGGCATTATCTTTCAAAAGATCGGTGTTAAAATCGCCCATGATTACGTGATGCATACCCTCCGTTATAAAAGTTACTAGCAAAGATTCAAAGGCTGAAAAATAGTCCACCGTGGGCGGACAGTAAACCACCCCCAGAACGATATTAGTCCCCTTAATATTAGCCTCTATGACCAGGTGCTCCATGGAATTACTATATTGAGACGGTGACGAAGATAAAATTTTGAAGGGGATGTCACTACGCAAATACATCGCAACACCACCCCCACCCTTGCCAGTGCGGTCATTACGAAGAAGAATATATCCAGGGATTCCAAATGAAGTGGACGGAAGACAAGGCTTCAACCAGCTTTCAGATATAAGGATCGCATGGGCACAGCAGGTGGAAAATGTGTCTAGAAGCTCATTGATAATTATCTCTGAAACTAAGTTGAAACCAGAAAAAATCATATGACATTAATCTCAAAATGTGGTCAGCCAGGAACACACTCTTCAAGTCGGTTTATTCATTTCCACCCTATATAATTAAGTATATGTGTGCTCTTTATATGTAAAATAATCAGCAAAGTTTTTTGATGATGTCTAAATTACACTTTTATTCGATAGGTATCTCTTAAAGACCAAGGCCACATGGCTACAACACAGTTAATACAAATAATAATATATAATATTTTAGCCTATATAATGTCCCACTGCTGGGCACAGGCCTCCTCTCATATATGAGAAGGATTGGGCTATAGTCCCCACGCTGGCCCTAAGCGGGTTGGGAACTACACATACACCTTTGAATTTCTTCATGGATGAGTTAATACAAAATGTACTATTATTTCAGTACAACGACATCTACAACTTCCCTCAAATGGCGTTCGACGCCGCACTCAAGGCCGAAGAAGTTTCCGAAGAGAGTGAGAGTGAAAGAGAAGAGGAGGAGAGAGAGGTGGAGATGGAGCCAGAATTGGAGAGAGAGTTGCAGACAGAAGCGGACGAGTTTGTGGAGGGAGATAGTGACATGGACAGTGATGAGGTATGTTTTTTTTTATTTGAAATGGGCTTACTGATGGCCACAGACTAGCGGAGGGCAGAGACGCGGCCTACGATGGAGTGAGTTCGCCCAGAAGGTGCCTATTCACCATTGACTTGAAAGTTGACGGGTTGGTAGGTTATACTGAATAACTTTATAGGCCCAATCACAAAATCTAAAAAAGAAATGTCTTTTTCATACATTTTGACCCATCGATAATGACATTTTGTATGAAAGAGCTAAATTTTGTTGACGTTTCTGGTTTAGCTCGATAATAAAAGTTGTTCAGTATAACTTACCAAATCACCCCGTTCAAGGTTTTCAGTGGTTCATGTAACACCCTGTATAAGTGATCAATATGAAAGGCTTTGAGCAACAATTACGAATATAAATAAGTTAAGTAAGTAATAATTACTTTACGACCCTGCACCAACTTTATCTTTCTGTTTGTCCCAATGGTTCACTGGTAGAGAATGCCTTATGGCATTAAGTCTGCCTTTTGTACTCCAGTTTAGTGCAATAAAGTTTAAATAAATAATTAAAAATTGTTTATTTAATTATTTCAGGAAAGTGACTCGGGACACAGAGTAGGTGCCGATGTTGGAAGTGATTTCGAATCCGAGACATCAGATATTGAGGTGAGATACCATTTGGTTCGCAACAGAGACTTGCCTAACTTTTTCTTCATGCACGTCTTTTCATCAACACCAGCCTATCTAATACACTGCTGGACATAGGCCTCTCCTATTACCTATGCGTATAGACGCGCTATGAGGTAAATGCCCATAATCGCCACGCTGGGCAAGCAGATTGGCGAACGCAGTTGTGTCCACTATGATGACGCTGCTCATCATCAATCTTCTTTCAATTAAAATCGGTAACACTGCAATCCCTTAGTCGACTCTTACGACACCCACAGCAAGAGTTGGGATGGTGACAAATATATTCTTACTGCTGTCACCACGCGGGTGATCAATGTTTTTTTTGATAGCCTATATCGTGTCCCACTGCTGGGCTAAGGCCTCCGCTGTTACTCGCCACTCGTCACGGCTTAGTGCATGCTCCTGCCAGTTACGAAATGAGTCCAGTATGCCTAGTCAAGATGCAATTTTGCAATCGTAATACGATAAGCGACAAGTCACGTGACCATGATAATGTATGGAAATGGTCACGTGACTTTTCGTATGAATCTTTCATTCTTACGTTACATAAACGTACTGCAGGTCGTCTCGCCATATCTTTTTAGGATTACTACAGCTAAGGGCTTGTGCATAAATCACGCGAGGGCCTATAGCGGGGGGTGGGGTCCAAGAAAAAATCACGAAAGATCACGTTAGTTTACAACGAGACCTCACGTGTATTTTTCTACGATATGACCAAACTAGGAAATATGTTGAATGAGAAAAAAAAAATGTTAAATAAAGTTAAAAAAATTACACTTAAGACTGCTGGGGGGGGTGTAGCTATTCCCTAGGGAGTAATAGAAATGTCAGTACGTCATTTATAATATTATGTCTTAAAACATATTTTGACCTAACGGCGTCGGGCTTCTAACACTCTCGTTAGTAATTCCGCACTTACCTGCCTTGATTCACATTGTACTATATATTATAATGTATGAAATTGACAATGTGTATGTTTTCAGGACGTGGCGGAGAAGGTGGTATCGAAGAAGCCGCGCGTGGAGATAGAATACGAGACCGAACTCCCAAGTGTGTCCAAGAAGAAAATAAAACACTGATGCTTTCTGTCCGACTTTTATTTACGAACACCTTTTCAACATTGTGAACTGTTGGTAATGTTGTTATTAATTACGGGTAATAAAAAAAAATTACGAGATTTAACCCTTATTATATTATAACTAAATAAATATCTTAGGTTTGTGTCAGACACAGACAACATAACCTCAAGACGTAGCATAGCAGGGCGACCCCCTCTGTCACGCATACGGTGAATTCACTCCATATTAGAGCCACGCCTCCATTGCTAGCTTCAGTCTGCGGCCGGCGTTCATGAGATAATTACGAAAGTTTTAACGTGATTTACGTCATGCAAAATGCATTACTGTTGCGTGAAATTGTGTAGCAAGGATACAAAAACATCTAGTGTGCGAAAAGATGGTATTTCGTTTCACAAGTGAGCAATTTTTTATAAATTTCAATTAAAATTAAAAATAGTTTAAGCATAAAATCTAGTGCGCTCGTTGATGTCTTTTTACAAAGTCTCTTTCTAATACTTTGCACGAAGTATAACTCCCTCCTTGTCTAGCGTAACGAGCAGGTAGGCCGTCTGAACTAGGGATGATCGTAGAGTATGTTTGCTTACAATCGATAAGGTAACTAAAGATAAATTAAAATCTTTATTCTCAATCGTACCAAGCAACAGACTCTGCGGTGGAGTCTCCGTATCCGAACTAGTGAAGTCTATGCCTGCACTTTACTATCGATAAGATATTACGATTATATTCAATTATCCTCAAATAAATTCTGGTTTAGTGTAAAGTGTAGAAGTATAATTTTCAAAAATACTATTATGTTAAATAATATTGTGTATCTTCTCTAAATGCCCAAATATGAAAGAAATGTGGATGAATGCTACAAAACGGTCACATGATTGGTTTCCTGCTCCTAGCAGTGTGATATGTTCTCGGCACTTTAAACCGGAATATTTCAAATTAACAAAAACGAATAATAGACGAATTTTATATACAACGTATTTTAATGGTAGATTTTTGGTAACTTTGTAACTACGAGTTAATGACTGTACAAATAAAAGTAAATTTTGTAAAATTGTTTTATTTAATGTCTCAGAAAAGATATATTGTGATATTAATATTTGACCGCAACTTTGTCTGCGCGGATGATGATGATAAAATAACTATCCTTTGTCCTTTCCCGGGTCTTAAACTATCTCCATTCCAAATTTCATCTAAACCGGTTTAAATGTGAAGATGAAGACACAGCAGACAGACAGTACAATTTTTTTTAAATATAAAATGTATTTCAAGCTAGCATCATAAGCTAGTATCATAATATGTCTTCATCTTCGGGGATGATGATGATAATGATGATGATGAATGAAATATCGTTTGTCCTTTCCCGGGTCTTAAATAATCTCCATTTAAAATTTCATCTAAATTGGTTCAGCGATTTAAGCGTGTAGACGCAGTAAACTGACAGACATACTTTCGCATTTATGGTATGCATTAGTACGGATATGGATTTACGGTTTTGTCGGTAAGTCACTGACAAATATCGAAATGTGAAAGCGATAGACATTGCAACCATCGATACTTTTATCGACATTCGGAAATCACTAGCGACCGGCGGACATTTTTGTTTTACACCTCATTGACCTTGAAACGACGAATCACAACACAGCTAGCTCATGTTACGCCGCCCGCACCTCAGCATTTTTGGCAGCATCGGTTTAAATGAAATAATTGTCTAAAGCTACGTCTTTAGGTTATGTCTGAAGTGTTACTGATCATACACTTGACCCGGGTATGTCTGAAAACTACGACCAAGACCACCGGGGGATGGGCAGCAGCATCCCTAAAGTGCGGTGGAGACACTGCGATCGCCAACCCGCATGCCAAGCGTGGCGATTATGGCAAATACCCCCCATGATGATGATACAAACAAGGCCGCGGCCCCGAGGTTCCGGCGACCCCCGGTGCCCTGGTTATGGTAGCGGCCAGGGTGCTAGCGGGGTCAGGGGTGCTAAGAATCTCCGGCGAAGATCCGGCTACCACCACCGACGACCTCTGGCCCTGGCAACATACAACACACGTACACTGCGGACCGACGAAAAGTTAGTGGAACTGGAGGAAGGATTGAGCAAGTTGCGTTGGGACATTGTGGGATTGTCAGAAGTCCGAAGAGAGGGCGAGGACACGATAATCCTAAAGTCCGGCAACTTGCTCTATTTCCGGGAGGGCGACCAACAGTCCCAGGGAGGTGTCGGGTTCATCGTCCACAAGTCCCTCGTAAACAACGTGGTGAAGATCGAGAGTGTGTCGGCTAGGGTGGCGTACCTTATACTCAGAGTATCTGAGAGATACTCGCTGAAGGTCATACAGGTGTACGCGCCGACTTCGACACACTCCGACGACGAGGTGGAGGCTATGTATGATGATATCTCAGAAGCCATGCATAGCTCCAGAACCTACTTCACCGTTGTTATGGGGGACTTCAACGCGAAACTGGGCAAGAGAGATGGTGACGAACTGAGGGTGGGGCAATTTGGGGTTGGACGTCGGAACCACCGGGGCCATCTGCTGGCTGGTTTCTTGGAGAAGGAGGGACTCTACATGATGAACTCCTTCTTTAAGAAACGCGAGCACAGAAAATGGACTTGGATGAGTCCCGACGGTGCAACTAAAAACGAGATCGACTTCATCATGTCGACGAAGAGACATATATTCAACGATGTTTCTGTGATCAGTACGGTTAAAACCGGTAGCGATCACCGCCTGGTAAGAGGCACGTTGAATATATGTCCTAAGCTAGAACGCTCGCGACTGATGAAGTCTACGCTCCGTCCTGCACTCCATCTCCAAAACCCCGAGAGCTTTCAGCTGGAACTCCAAAACCGTTTCGATTGCCTAGGCGATGACGTGGACGTATTCAACGACGGGTTTGTGGAAGCTGTCCATAGAGCTGGGTCTAAGTTTTTTAAGGCCCAGCGGACAAATAAGACCAGAAAGCTCTCCGACTCCACTCAGAAGCTAATGGAAAAAAGGAGTGAACTGGTTCTACAATCCTCAGTTGATGCGACTTTATACCGGCAGCTCAACAGACAGATCTCTAAGTCCCTCAAACGCGATATGCGCCAATTCCGTACCAAGTGTATAGAAGAAGCCATCGAGCGGAACAAGGGCTCTAAAGTTTTTGCAAGGAATCTGTCTGTTGGGCAAAGCCAGCTCGCCAAATTAAAGACTGAGGATGGTAGAATCGTCACATCCAGATCTGAGCTGCTGAGTGAGATAGAGGGTTTTTATGGACAGCTGTACACGTCAACTAGCAGACCCGAAGTTGATCTAGCGGAAGACCTCAGAGCTAGACTGACCCGACACTATACAGAAGACATCCCGGACATCAGCCTGTGCGAGATTAGAATGGCTCTTGAACAGCTCAAAAATAGCAAGGCGCCTGGGGAGGACGGAATTACAGCTGAGCTTCTGAAGGTGGGTGGTAAACCGATCCTTACGGCCCTTCAGAAATTGTTCAATTCCGTCTTACTGGAAGGGAGAACGCCAAAGGCATGGAACAGAGGTGTGGTGGTACTGTTCTTCAAAAAAGGTGACAACGCTTTATTGAAGAACTACCGACCCATCTCACTTCTGAGCCATGTCTATAAGCTGTTTTCAAGAGTCATTACGAATCGTCTTGCACGCAGGCTTGATGACTTCCAGCCTCCCGAACAAGCCGGTTTCCGAAGAGGCTTTAGTACCGTAGACCACATCCATACGCTTCGCCAGGTTATACAGAAGACCGAAGAATATAACCTGCCCCTCTGTTTAGCGTTTGTGGACTACGAGAAAGCCTTCGATTCGATCGAAACATGGGCAGTACTACAGTCTCTCCAACGGTGCCAAGTCGACTACCGCTATATCGAGGTGTTGAAGTGTTTGTACGAGAGCGCCACAATGTCAGTCCGACTCCAAGACCAGAGCTCGAAGCCTATTCTGCTGCAGCGGGGAGTTAGGCAGGGAGATGTCATCTCCCCTAAGCTGTTTACCGCTGCACTGGAGGATGTCTTTAAGACTCTGGACTGGAGAAGGCTGGGTATCAACATAAACGGCGAGTACCTCACTCACCTTCGATTCGCTGACGATATAGTAGTCTTGGCTGAGACCTTGGAGGACTTGGGTACTATGCTCGTTGACCTCAGTAAAGCCTCCGAGCGAGTTGGTCTTAGGATGAACATGGATAAGACGAAAATCATGTCAAATTCCCATGTAGCACCAACTCCCGTAATAATCGGAGACTTTACACTCGAAGTTGTAGACGAATATATATACCTAGGACAAACTATCCAGTTAGGTAGGTCCAACTTCGAGAAAGAGGTCAATCGTCGAATCCGACTCGGTTGGGCAGCGTTCGGGAAGCTACGACACATATTTTCGTCCAATATTCCGCAGTGTTTGAAGACGAAAGTCTTTAATCAGTGTGTGTTGCCAGTGATGACATACGGTACTGAAACGTGGCCGCTTACAATGGGCCTCATAAGAAGGCTCAAAGTCACCCAAAGGGCAATGGAGAGGGCTATGCTAGGAGTCTCTCTGCGTGATCGGATTAAAAATGAGACCATCCGCAGCAGAACCAAAGTAACCGAAATAGCTCTCCGAATCGCTAAACTGAAGTGGCAGTGGGCGGGGCACATTGCGCGTAGAACCGATGGCCGTTGGGGCGAGAAGGTTCTTGAGTGGCGGCCACGTACCGGAAGACGTAGCGTGGGTAGGCCCCCCACAAGGTGGACCGATGACCTGGTGAAGGTCGCGGGAGTCCGCTGGATGCGGGTGGCGCAGGACCGGTCATTGTGGCAATCTTTGGGGGAGGCCTATGTTCAGCAGTGGACGTCTTTCGGCTGATGTGATGATGATGATGTGATGACGTCTTTAGGTTATGTCGTCTGTGGTGTCAGATGACCTAATCTGACACAAATCCCTTAAGGTGGATTCGACCCTATCCCTGCCGCTTATCTGCTAAAAGATGGCGCTACAATTGCACAAACACCATATTTTCGTCATTTTCTGCTAAACCGAAGATCAGAGTTAACATGTTTTGAGATACGCGCAAGGAGCAAAAAATCTAATGTACAAATTGATAGCAACCTGCACAAAATACTGTTCTTCTAAATCGCAATAATGCAAAAACTAGAAAATTATGTAATTTTACCCTGTAACGCACACTACTACACCTCCCGTCAGTACCCAATGTCAGTTGTACAATCATTACTCATTGATAAACTAGATGGCGCCAGTTAAAAGAATAGCTTTTCTAAATGGTCTAAGTTCTAACTAGAGGGCGCCATTTAGGAAATGACTTTATATATTATTGTATTGTATATTTGTGAAGCAAAACCAACTGTTGGTTTGGTATCAAAATCCCTACTTTTAACTGTACAGATATAACAACAGCTGTAGTAAAGAAGTTATTCCCGTTCTTAGGATAATACCTATCCGTCGCCGTTATTGTACAACTCTTTAGAGTATTTTTTTTGGTACAGCTACTTACTGGTAAATAAAATAGTTATCAAAGATAGTTACTTATGTCCCAAAACACTAGTATTTACCGCAGCGGGTCTCTATTCGCTAGGAACAATGTGGCAATATAATTACGAGTATAGATTGACCTAAGAAATTCATATTATTATACTTGATCAACGGCACTAGCACATATCGTGCATGACAGGAACCTTGTCGCGGCTACCCGTCCCTTTTTGATTACATTGATTCAAAAGAGATGAGAAGTTGCGAGCAGGTCACAAATTGCTGCCAATATTGTTGTACAAGATGTGCTAGGGCCTCAAGTATAATAAGTAATAAAATGTGTAGGTATTTTGGGTAGTTCTATGGAATTAGAAGATTGAAGAAATATATACATTAGACACGTAGTAGTAGACCAAATTGAATGATCAGATGGACATTTGCCGACTTGCTTTATTACCAACTACGATACTGATGATGTACTAGTGGTGTATCGGACATTTAGATTTTAGACCTTGTTTGAGTAACATTTATATTAATAAATGTTAGCCTACATACCTACTATGTTAGTCTCCAACTAACATTTTACATTACATAATATGTAAGGATAGTGTTATCCTGTCTAAGTTTACCTACATTTTCGCCTACCATCCCATAAGATGCTAATTAGATTGTTCGATATCAATTCAAAGTAGGTTAGGTACGAGTACTTACTTAAATACAAACGCAACGAAGATTTTCCAGGCACAGGCGAACAGCTGGACGCTCAATTTTCGGATGCTTTATACCATATAAACAAGGTGTTGTATTTCCGTTGTCAGAGAGGTTTCAGGAGTATTAGGATGCAGAGTAGTTAGACCCCCTAGAGTTTAGTTCATGTTTCAGAAGTACCTACTACCTAGGCATGTTACAGTAGCTAATACCTACTATTTTACGTGGTTTCAACATTTTTCATCACATTTGCTTTCTAAGCGCGCCATTGCTTGTGCATATTGCAGTGGGAGTAATAGAAAAGTGAAATTCCTTAGGGAATACCAATATTTCGTCTCATAACATATTCTTTGTCCGCAAGTGTTATAAAAACATTGTATGCATCACAATCGGTAAGAGGCATACCTACTAACTCGAGTCATCAAAAGCCCTCAGCCCTAACACTCTCGTTAGTGATACTGTACTTACCTCCCTAGATGCACAATGTACTATTATCGACCGCTCTGAAACATTTAAAAACCTTCTAGAGGGACTCTGTATTCCAACCTCACGGGAATGTAGGTATTTGTTTCTTGGCCACCTATTTAGTATAGCCGACGGCAATGGTCAAATGGTTGATAGTGGCTGTTTTCCTAGCTGTAGATGTTTGTCTGATAGCATTGCAACAGAATGTATTATTATAAATTTTTGAAGGTAGGTAGGTAGGTACTTCTTGAACCTAGTATCTACAAAACGTACTAGAGAGGGAAAGGATACTTTCAGGCACTGTGTGCTTACCATAAGCTGCCGCTGCGTTTTTAACGCGGACTTACTTTCCATCCCGCCCGTAATTGCGTCTTGGGGCGAGCCACCCGTATAGAAAGCACCTATGTAAGTCCGCGTTAATAACGCAGGGGCAGCTCATGGTACGGCTACTGGTTCCACAGGAGACGAGTAAGGGATGATTTGTCGACTTTTTTCTCGCTCACTAAACAAAGAGTAGATATAGATCCTATGTCAGTAGAATTAACAAATATACCTATATATATGTAGATGATCGTTGGCTGTTCACACTGCCGCTTCCTCAGTGAGGGTTTTTAATATTTTTTTCTGACACTGGGGCGGTGATATGGCGTAAGGACCAACAAACTGTCAAAATAAATACGCGAATTGAATTTTCTATATATTTTGTGGTTTATTTATTATTAAAACCATTACATTAGGAATAATGTTTTCTAAAATAAATAAACGTTTCCGAGTCAATTCCCATGAAATGCCTTTAGTACTTACCGTTTGGTATTCGGATTTGATAGCTGGCTGCCAAATGGGAATTATAGTTTCCCGTCTGGTAGGATGAAATGGGACTAACCTTCCCATCTCGTATCTGGATTTGGTACAAACCTGGTTACAAACCGGTAATGATAAGTCCCGATTTAAAGCTAGTTACCTATTGGGATTTTAATCCCATTTCGAAGCTGGTTTGGTAGCCAATCTACTAAAGGATGAAATGAACAAAGTTCTAGTAATTTTGTTTAGTGTCAGTCATTTTGAGTTCCTGTTTTAGGGCCCAATCTTCAGTTCGGAGACCGTTTTCTAGTCTTCATACATTTATGAAATTAATAAACTCCAAATGTAACGATCCAAATGTAATTATAACGATAATGGCGAGACATTTCGAAATTATACTTCAAATAGTCAGGTCCCGCCATTATAACGTTATAATGGCGGAACCAGCATGCTTAGCCAAGTTGCCAATCGCTAGCGCTTGCTAGCGCATCGTCGTTTTCCCTCTCTGTCACTCCTTCATATTAGTGCGACAAAGAGGGAAAACTACGTTGCGCTAGCAGGCGCTAGCGATTGGCAACTTGGCTAAGCACCCAGGTCCTGAATTCTGTCCATATTCTGTCGATTTATATTGCATTATTTAGTACTTACTGAATTTGTACTATTTGGTACCTGTTGTAAAAAAAATAAAGGTACTAAATAATACTAATTCAGTACTAAATAATGCAATATGAATCGATCGAATTCAGGATCCGGTCCCGCCATTATAACGGTTACCTCCAAATACAATTAGAATTTCGATATTTTATGTTCAGTGCCTATGAATCTGACAGCTGTTTGGACCACACGCCTATATAGCGTTGCCTGCAAAAGATCGAAAACCCTAACTTACCGGCCAACGATACAGTAAATATAATAAACAGTAGCCGTACCATGACTTTACAAGTATCGGTAACATTAGGTTTTATTAAATACGTTGAGCAGGCCATCGCGCTCGCTCCTATTTGTAAGCGCGAGCACGATAGAATGCACGTATCGAGTAAAACCTTACGTAATTACGTATCCTTTACTTTCCAGCTCATGGCACGGCTACAGTACCTACCTACTCTTCTGTACTCTTCTGCTAAGAACTAATATTCGCTAAATTTAAATATTGGTGGCCTAAATATATGCATAGCTAAAACATAGGTTTCAATCTGTTGAGTATCGAAAGTTCATCGCCTCGTCTGTTCTTGTATCAACGTCTGTGCTATGTACAAATTGTTTTATATCCATGTAGGAATACTTCAGTAAATAGATGACGAATAGTACCTAATACCAAAGTTTGGGGCTACTATTAACGATGTAATCGAGATAATGGGTTGCCGAATGGTTGACACATACATATTATAGTTTTTATATACATAATATATTCTTGCTCTATATTCTATACTCTGTTTAGATACATATTTAAAAAAAGGTAAACAATCTTGCAGTATCTTTTTATTGAAAACTACAAGTAGATAATAAGTTTTACCAAATATACATAATATAACAAAGGAATACAGTGATTTACATTGTTTTGATTCATTAAGTACCTAGTTTGGATTTTTAAATGCATTTTTCAATAAAAAGATAGTGCAAGATTTTTTACCTTTTTAAAATACCTAACCAAACAGAGTACAAGTGAGACAAATTTTACATTTTGTTTACAAGTGTGATGTTTGCGCCGGTAACCAATTACAATTATGGTCTCGTTTATACGCTTTTCGACCCAGCGAATATTCGATCCGGTAGCAGTCGAGCCAACGTATATTTGTGACCGAGATTATGGGATGACAATCTCGGTCACAAATATACGTCGATTGTCCAATCGAAACATTAATTTTGATTTTAGGATACATTATTTCTACGATTTTCGACACAGCGAATATTCTATCCATAATAGCCACTCAATAGCTTTTGGTAACTGTGGTTACCAGCTGTCACTCTTATTTTACATAGGAATAAAAGTAGCAGTTGAGCCAACGGACTTTAAGATACTCCTATAGTGCGTACGTATCTCAGTTCCGATTCAATAGTGACATACGAGGTTACTAAGAGTGGTGACAGTTTTCATAAGCACTCTACCTGAACTTCACTCCACAGAATGTGATATTTTTCTGCGCGAGTGCAAGACTGAATTTTCATAGTAGAGGAGAGTTGGGTACAGTGGATCCCTTTTTTTTACAAATGTTGTAGTGGTGTTATTTTTATTTGTAATTTTCTAGATACCTTATTGTCCCACCTATTCCTAAGAGGACACATTTTCCAGCACAAGTATATAATTTACATATAGCTTTAAAATCATTTTCATTATAAAAAAGTGAACTAAAGTTACCTCTTCAATCAAAAATCACAGAACAGTTCCTAGTTTGAGGTAAAAAAACCAAGAACAAGACTTTTCAGGTATAATTGAAAGTATCTTCCGTTATTTAGTTACTCCAATATTAGTATCACACAGATGAGCAAATTTATGAAAAAAGAATACCGGATTATTAAAGCGATAAATAAAGCTAATGCAAAATATTCACAGTGCACCTTTATTCACTGTACCCCACTCTCCCCTATTTTTCTGCACAGTCTGGTTGGTACTGTATGCAGATATTTTCTCGCATAATGCATTCGCATAATATAGTTTGATGTTAGTGTTGAAATGTAGACCTCTTTAACTCTTGTCGGTTTCGATCACCGACACTCATGTAGAAAATGCTCACTTTCATCACTTGTATTCAGTAACAATATTTATTCGGCAAAACACAGCTCATAATAATGTCGAAAATTAAATAGTATATAAACATTGTAACTTAATTAAAAATATATGAATGTTTCTTGTCACCAAGTTCAATACCATTTTCTTGAAACGTGTTCCGTTACATTTTCATTAGGTTCTTTCCGCTGAAGTATCTTCCCAATCTTCAACTGTATTTCAATATTCAACTGAAAAAATATGATTGTATAAATACGTATGGTTGCGAGATTAACAAGCCAAAGAAAAAGGCAAGTGTCATGATTTGGCAAGTAACGATTAAGTTAGCGTTTACTCGATACGTAAAGTAGGCGCTCGGCGCTTGATTCATGATGTACTGGAGCAACATGTGAGCGTGAAAAAATGCTTTATGTATAGAGTAAACTCTAACGCTGAACAAAGTGTGCCCCGCCTGGAAAATGCCAGTGTTATGACCAGCCAGGTCAACAGATTTGACCCCGTGTGACTTTTTTGTGGGGTGAGGTGAAACGGCGAGTATACGTTGAAGAGGCCCAAGTCAAATAATAACATCATTTTGATGATCTTAAAAGTGAAAACTTGTGATGGGAAATATCGAAGGAAACATTCATGTAAATTAATTAATAAGCATGAGAAATGGACTCCATTAATTAGGTATGTTTTTTTGATTCCAATCATTGTACATAATAGTAGTTTCTGCAACGGGTCTATATCGGGTGGCATAATGTTTTTATTTCGAAAAATTTGTCGCATAACAACTTTACGCCGAAAAATGAATGGCATAAACATTGTTGCGCATATTTTTGCTATGCCGAAATTGTTAATCCTAACTTGGTTGTTCCTAAATATTGTTTGTCCTAATGATTTTCGTGTCTAATGTATATGTATCGAAAAATTATTGTGCATAATGGTGATGTTCCTACTATTTAATGTACTAATAGTGATTACCTACCTTTAACTAGCTTTAAAAATATTTTTTTATTCCTTATACTTAACTATTACTAAATAATTCACCCTGTTGTCCAAAGAATTTAAGTGAGCAATTTTGACCTGGGAACCGGTCGACGAAGCCCCGCTGCGCGGGGCTTCTATTTCCGCTCTAAGGGATAAAAGGTACCTAACGAACCTATCCAGGTTAAGGTAGGGGATGTTCAGGTTATTTCTTTTTTAATGCGGGGGGCTTCGCCCCCCGAGCCCCCCTGGTGGGGGGCTTCGCGCCCCGTCCCCCCTTTTTTTGGCTTTGTAAGTATGAGGATGTGTAAACAATTGATTAAAAATACTTAAGTATTTAAACACAACGCCATTCACTCCGCCCTAGTTTCGAAACCTAACCAATCCACGTCGGTTTTACCCTGGTTTATTACTTGAACATTTTTTTTAACCATTCACCCTGTTGTTCAAATGTTTTGCATGTTGTTATTAAAATGCCTTTTTGAATGAAATTTCGGACATGATAAAAGTAGGCGCAGTGAAAATTGACAGTTCGAGTAGTAGGGAAAACAATATTTATTACAATGAACATTAGGATTATTATGCTTTAGGTCATTCGACATTCGAGTAATCAATATTAGAATAAATATGGTGTAGGTATTTTAAACGTGTATGCGCAAAATTAAGTAGGCTAAACAAGTAGTATGCCATGTAACATTATGCCATACATTCTCTGCCAAAAAATTTTAGGACAATCGACGTTATGCGACACGACAGGCACCCTTCTGCAACTGTACGTAATGCCTGATTACGTATAGTTGCATACACTACTTTATCTACACACATATCATACGTAAGTGCTCTAAGATGCGTTCAGAAACAGAGCCTCATACTTGGCTCTCGACTTTTGCGGCAACAGGTTGTTAGTTGCTGTCATAGCTGCATTGAGTATGTCCGGCGGAGTGCTCTTATCGTTATCCGAGTCACTGCCACTCATTATCAAATAATTATCAGTATTATCACAAAATATTTACAACTGTTCACAATTTTTCACTTGTAAGGCAATAAACAAAAGGCAGGAATTCTTGTGTCACTCGATATGAAAATATCGTCCAATTGTTACTAAAAAATATACTGAATTAACTTATTGTGTTGATGACTGGCTGAATATTTATAGATACCAGAATAGGCACCCCACTTGAATCTGACAGCTGTTCCAAATTTAAAACTCATAACCTCCGGAAAAATCGTATATAATTTTAACTTTATGTATGTGCCAAGTTCTGATGGTTGGTAATGCTGGTCATTGTCTATTGTTTCTGGACGCATTTTAGAGCACTTAACGATATTTGTGTAGATAAAGTTGATTTAAAATTTTGAAATACGCCTCAATAAAGAAAGTTTCTGTGCTACTTTGTAATTTTATCACGTTTCCCAGACATCATTTAAAACTTTCGACAAACTTAACACACAGAAAAATTCTTTATTTTGACGGTCCTAAGCCCGTGCAAGTAAGACGGAGGATTTGGGATCTAGTAAGATATTTTTGCCAAGTCATAATGATAAGTTGATACCCGATGCACATTACCGCCGCCGCTTTTCCAATCCGCAATGCCGCGTGCGATGACGTTTTAAATAAATAGTTGCCAGTTCGTGTGTTTTGCTAGTTATGCACATTGATAATGCGCAATGCGTCCAAATTTCCTGTTAGGTTTGCGGATAAGTTAAAACATTGGTTTTTAAGTTTTTTTGTACTAACAAAAAATGCTAGTATTCTGTAACTTGGACTACTATTACGTATGTTGATTTTTTGTACTGGTGAAAAAGTAACCCATGTACATATATACACATATATATATGTGGTCATATGTATATGTGGTCTGTCAAAAAAGTACCTACTACTGGAAAATAAACCTTGAAAATAAAATTCAAATTTCAATTACATTGGTGACAGACGTCCTTTCAGGACGCCTCCACAGATCAGGGGATAAGGTTTAAATTTATCAACATTATTTATTTCTCATTTCTAATACCTACGCTCCATACTTAACTTTAGTGAGTATACCTGCTTAGCCAATTTTGCTATTTGGTATTGTCGCTTATTGGAAAGAATGTCGATTAATTTAACCATACCGATAACTCTTTTCACAAAATAATTGTTGCCGAGTAATTTAAAAATGCCACGAAGAAAAAAAACCTGTGACGAAATGGAGCTGTGGAAAAATATTATCCTGAATTACATGCCAAATTATACAATTATGTCACAGGGTGGACACGGCATACAAAAACGAAATCTGACATTTGTCTGTGCCTATGTGTGCGTACGGGTATGTTTGTACACGCGCAACTCGCACAATCACGCAACAGGGCTGCCTCAGATATGGCAGATTAACTAGTTGGTACTTAAGTAACAAATGAATATATACATTAACCTGTACAATACACATTTACTAATTTCTAAGTTAGTATATAAATAACAGACTCGCTTTCACCACAGAATAAGTAATTATAGCACATCTCCAACTCTAACGGAACAGAACACCGCAACCCAAGGAAACTATTGTTTTTCTCACATCCAAGAAATATCACTTTTTTAACACCATTTTATCATTGTTACACGTGTCATCTACATAATAGTTACATATTATGATAAACATTTTCATGTTAGTTTTAACATCTGCTTCGATAATATTGATGATGATCTTAACCCTGGTACCCACATCACAAGCCTTAATTGAGCTTACCGTGGGACTGGGTTGATTTGTTTAAGATGTCCCAAGATATTTATTTTATTTATTATTTATTTAACCAGCTTCGAGTTCCCTCGCACTTCCTCCAACTTCATCATCAGGCCTATCTTGTGGTATTTGACCCAACTGCTAATCCTAAAAAGCCAACATAGTATATCATTATCTGAAACCAACTCCGAGTTCCCTCGAACTTCCTTCAAGTTCATCACCAAACCCATCTTGTGGTATTTGACTCAACTGCTAATCCTCAAAAGCCAACACAACATATCATTATCCTTAACCAACTCCAAGTTCCCTCGCACTTACTCCAAATTCATCATCAGGCCTATTTTGTGATATTTGACACATGCTCACCAAGAGGATCCTAAAAAGCCAACAGAACATATCATTATCTCCAACCAACTCCGAGTTCCCTCGCACTTACTCCAAGTTCATCATCAGGCCTATCTTGTGGTATTTGACCTAACTGCTAATCCTAAAAAGCCAACATAGCATATTATTATCTGAAGCCAAGCCAAGCTCAAGCCAATTCATCATCAAGTCCATCTTGTGGTACTGGACCTAACTGCTCACCAAGAGGATACTAAAAAGCCAATACAACGTACAACTATCTCAAGGCCTCTCCGAGTTCCCTCGCATTTCCTCCAAGTTCATCATCAGGCCTATCTTGTGGTATTTGACCTAACTGCTCATCCTATAAAGTCATCGTAGGATATCATTGTCTCAAACCTACTCCGAGTTCCCTCGAACTTCGTCCAATTTCATCATCGGGCCTATCTTATGACACGGAACCCGACTGCATACCAAGATAATACTAAAAAGCCAACATAACATTTATCGATGTCAAATCAACTCCGAGTGCCCTCGTACTGCCTTCGAGATCAATCATTGTCAGGCCCATCGGTGGAATCACATGGGCGATGAGCGTTCCTGACTCAAAAAACCTGCGTTAAAAAAACTGTCCACATTACGTACTTACACAATAAACTATAAAAATTTTGAATCAAACGACTTGTTTACTTACTACTAACTACGTAAAAAACTACAAACTACAGCTTACTACTGAATAATCTAATCTAAAACAGATTGTAAAATGTTACATTGCTAAAAATGAATCCTTATTTTCATCTCTATTCCGTAAACCCGGTTAAACTTACTTTAAACAAAGCACGTGGTCACGGTAATTAACGAAACCAACATTGTCCCACCACTAATGGTACACGTGCTTCGTAAGAAAGCAATAGCACATTGCATTTTTGATTTGATAAATGGGGACAGAAGTACTATGTAGTATGAGTTTTCTGCGGAATGTAGTTCAGTCTATTAGACTAGCGGCCCATGCTGAAAAAAATATGGGTCATTTGAACCACCAGGTGACCTATCTAGAACGATATAAGAGCATAAAATAATAAGATTTATCACTATGCCGTCACTTGTAAGCTGTCCAACTGACTCCTGGTGAGAATTTAAAAGTACAGGTAGAGTGAGTACATTTTGGTCATATATTTTTGTACGGCATTCTTACCACCGATAGATCCATGAAAAATAATAAGGAAACGCACAGTGCCGTACAAAAATTGTGCGCCACAAAGTATGATTTTTTTTTTATTTTCCGACATTCACCAGGGTAAATTTGGCCATTTGATTTTGTACGGCATCTGTGTCATACTATTTCAATACTGCTTCTAATCCATTATTCCGCAACGCCGTACAAAAATCATGCGACAAGGGAAAAAATCGAGGGTTGCAATCCCCTCTCTTTCCGTAGTCCAGGGGGTGATTTGAAAAAGTACGGCTTCGGTTCCAAAACATAATCTAGCACTTAAAAGTACTATTAAAAATATTGCCGTCAAAAAATGATAGTCCATTTGAATGTATATCAATAATCATCTTCATTTCATCGTATCCTTGATTTTTACAGCTGTAAAATCATTTGATCCTGTACGGTAACTTCTTTTTTAACATGATGTTGTAAAACACAATCGTTACATAGTATTGCCGTTCAAAATAAACCGTTCTAAAAAGAATTATAGAGAAATACAAAAGCTGAAATTTTGCAAATTAATGTAAAAGTATAAATATCATAGATTAATGAAATATAGCAATTTTTTACATTTTATCCCTTGTTTTAAATAACATTAACATAGATAAATTAGGAAAAAATAATGCCGTACATTTTTATGCAGACCATATATTTTAGGCTGATGAAAGTCACGCTACAATTTTAAAGGTACTTTATGGCCATCTGATGCAGTGCGGTATCAACATATTTTTGAAGAGAACAATTGATAATATGATAAAATCACTATGACGTCTAGCAGAATTAAAACGTTGTGTATATTATGTCCAAGAATTGAAAATGAAAAATCCCAGTATCAACAGTTATGTATACTTTTTGGTTTAATTGTATACTTCAAACGTTATTGATACATACATATAATTGATTTGTTTCATTGTAATGATGTCAATAAATAAAACAATTATTTTTTAGAAAAATCTATATATTTTATGATAATAATATATATTTTTTAAGAAATTAGATAAATTTATGCAGTATTGGAATCAGTTACTCTGTTGTTATCGGAATCAACGTCTTCATCGACGTCCGAATTAACTTATCTATTATTTTCTGAAACATAAATATGTATTTGTCAAAATCCAAGTCTTACGTACAAATTTAAGATGTAAAGATTTTATTTACCTATGACGTCATCACTTTTATAGTTTCTAACTAGGAACCTAGGATCAAGAAAAGACTATGACTATTAGTAAAAATAAAATATCTAAATGCCGTATAAAAATAAATCACCTTACATTTCGTACAGTTTTTTTTCCCTTTGGACCAACGAAAATATACGGCATATGAAAAAATATTATCTATGCATAAAATACTTTCAAAATAAATTTATTTCATGTTGTGTCAAATCAGTAATCACCCGCTGGACCACGGAAAGAGAAGGGATTGCAACCCTCGATTTTTTCCCCTTGGTACATCATTTTTGTACGGCGTTGCGGAATAATGGATTAGAAGCAGTATTGAAATAATATGACACAGATGCCGTACAAAATCAAATGACCAAATTTACCCTGTTGATTGTCGGAAAATAAAAAAAAATCAGACTTTGTGGCGCACAATTTTTGTACGGCACTGTGCGTTTTCTTATTATTTTTCATGGATCTATCGGTGGTAAGAATGCCGTACAAAAATCGACGGCCCCTACGTAAGTTGTCGTAACTTGAAATTTGGGTTTTTCTTTTTATTTCATAAAACATTATATCTTTTAGCAATGTATCCGTTCCACGAAGAAAAAATTAAAAAAACCTATTGCAAATAGGTTTTTGACACCCGAAAACTATCGTAACTTAAAAAAGCACCGTCGTATACTGTAGTAAGTGTACTTACGATAGTTAATACGGGGCGGCCACCCGCGCTCGCGCAGCGTAAGTGCCAGTTACGATCTTATACGCGGTGGGGCAGAGGTTTTTCAAGAGCGATAATTTTTTACCAAAAACTAACAACTAGATGAAACAAAAATGGATAAACGATACATTTTATTCGATTAAAGTAAGACGCTACATCGGAAACAAACTCAAAGTGAGTGCGAGACCAAAATCAATTTTCGGAACGGCCGTTAAATTTAAACAAAATGTAGTCTGAGATGAAATAAAAGACGGTTCAGAAATAAAAATGATTTAAAACCACTAAGCAAAGTTAGCAATCTGTTCGAGTTCACTCAGAAATCAGTTGTGAATTTATTAGTATGGATGCTGACAATTTTTTTGTAATACCGGTGAATACTGTAGTATGTTATCACTTACCACAATTTACTTCGGAGTTGAAGATCGGTGTTTTGTCTTAACTTTAACATACTACTATTTACGTTGGATTTTATTATTTTTTTTGTGTTGTATGTGTACTTGAGACATTTTTCGTCGGAAATTGTTTTTAAATTTCTATTGTAAGTGATATTTAAGACAGTATGCGCCGGATCAAATACAGAGTTACTACAATTTACAATTATAATGTCGGCCTATTTCAATAATTTTTGCTCATTATACAGGTTCGCCGCTTCTTTTTGAACCAAACGATAAATAAATGCATAAGTCATTGTAATAAAACGGCATTTTTTGTGATAGTGACGACGACAAAACAATCATATCACTTACATTATTAAACACTGCAGCAGTTGGTGGGTTCATTTATGAGTATTTAGTCATCATTCATCAGTGAAATCACCGTCTGTAGTTCGAAGATTTGACTGCTGACTGAATGAAACCGCCAACAGCTGCAGTATCTAATCATGAAAGCGACACGACTGTTCTTTAAGAATAGAATTACGTTGAAAAACGCTTGATATCGATCTCATAATTATGATGTAGTTGAAGCTGAAGGCATTTTTGTTAACTGATTTTTTATTATGTCTTTGCACTGTGAGATAAGTCATTAATCTGCCATGTCTATAATTATAATTTCAAAACTACGTTCCTAATGCTGAATGATAGACTGTTTTCGTGTACTAACTAAATGCACATAATTATAATAAAACGGCTAAACTCATGTATATTCGGTTAATATAAAAAGTGGATAATAAACAGATGAGCACCAAGCGGCTCGCTGAACCCGTTGATATAAACGGGTTGAGGGTGGTCTTACGCCGGCACTGATACCATGTCCGACTGCGGGTTTATGTCACCGAACACTACGTAACAGATGATAAGCACACGAAGTCACTATGTGCACAAAACCATCATTATTAGCTCGGAGATTACCGGCTTCTATGATATCCCCCATTCCGATTAAAATTACTCTTAATCGCTCTGTATATCTTCTGTGGCAGGTAGCATCTTTACCGTACCAGCAATCAGCATCCTCGCTTTATCAAAGCGTTTAGGAAATGCAATGTGCCTGTATTGTATGCGTCCACCACAGCCGAGCTCCCTGTCCTTGATACTCCGAATGTGCTCCGAGTCTTGTAGACCCATTACGTCGTTCCTTACCGAAGTTGTACGGTATCTCATAAACACCCAAACTGCCAAGTGAATTTCCGTCCTTTGGAGAGCGTAAGAAGTACTCATATTGGTATGAGGACGCAAAATGGTCTTAATGCTACACCTTCGGCGTAATAGGCGTCCAATTCCGTTTGTCACTCCTGTAATATGAGGCAAGAATGATGGTGCCCTCTCTACTGTGTGGTGATGTCGAAACGTCCCTGAGCTCCTTGTACGCTGACTTTGTCTCCAACCATATCTGCTCCTCTCCAAGCTCTCCAACGTCTCGTCTCGTCTGACATGTTGCAACATTTGTAATAGTTTAGATAACAGGAGGTAATAAATAGGAGATGCCTGTGTCCAGCAGTGGACGGAAATAGGCGAATGATGTGATGTGAATAAAAGATATAAACTCATTTCGCATGTATTGTGAATCACAGAAACGCGAGGACAGGTTTGCGAGGTAATGGTATAAGCCAGTAAAGTTAGCAGGTAGCTTTTCTATAGACTTTTTGTGACAAACGATCATTCTGACATAGCATTAATAACCCATCAAGAAAACGAACTGTCCCATCCACCTCTCTCTCAAATGTGAACTTTATTCTGGGATGCATCTCATTAAGATCGGTTAGTAATACATCAACAACTCTATCAGGAATTACAGCAAAAACGTCATCCACATTTTGTAACCAGCATCTCGGTCTTTTCGGACAACTCTTGAATGCCTTCTGCTTAAATTTATCCATGAAAATGTTGACCAGTACCAGAACTATATTATAAGAGAACTCTTTGCTTCAATCTGCAAATAATACTCCCCTTCCCAAACGGAATAGCAACTATTCAGGAAATGTTCGATGAATTTCATGTGCACAGTCGTTACTAGCTACAACATCTTTAATTATTTTTATAGTTTCCAATACTCACAAACAATGAAGCTACATCAAACTCAACTACATAGTCTCGTCTTCATTCAACACGACATTTTCCAAAAACTGTACAAAAACACTTTACCTGATCTATTTTTCATAATAAAACATACAAAAAAACTATTCACCTGCTTAATTTTCTCAAAATATTCCATCAGGGTTCCATAAAAATACTATTAAATTGTTTGTTAAATGGCATAATATAGTAACTAACAAAAAGTTTTTATAATGTGTCCGCAAAATAATGTTGTAAATAACAGATACGACAAAACTTACACCCATAATTCCAACGTATCTTGTAGTATGTATTACTTACGATCAATGACCATTTATGACCACCGGCGTAAAGTGAAGTAAGTAATACATACCACAATTTTTAGATTCTCTTCTCCGTCATATACTGTCGTAAGTGCAATTCCGGCAAAAATATGAAATATATCAGAGAAGTAATTATATCACTATAAAGATAGTATCTTTGTTATTGATTATGCCAATTTTCAAAGCAATCCATTGAACTATGTGACTACCGTACACATTTCAAACTTTAAAGTGCTCTCCTGTAAACTTGCCATTTTCAACTTACGACAACTTACGTAGGGGCCGTCGAAATATATGACCAAAATGTACTCACTCTACCTGTACTTTTAAATTCTCACCAGGAGTCAGTTGGACAGTTTACAAGTGACGGCATAGTCCTGAATCTTATTATTTTATGCTCTTATATCGTTCTAGATAGGTCACCGGGTGGTTCAAATGACCCATATTTTTTTCAGCATGGGCCGCTAGTCTATATTTTTAAATTAGAACTTCTTGTTGTCTTTGCATACCAATTCACACAACACTCCATGTAAAGCAGTGAAATGCACTTTTTCGGCTTTTTTATACGTATTGCCAAAAACGAGCGCTATTTACGGGTCTGTTACTTAATCGCAACTGAACAAGCACGACGAGCGCCGCGTCTAAGTATATCAGTGCGAGAAATATAACTGCTGGTGACAGGAGGTGGTCTGTGACCAGCAAGAAATGCTACTCTTTGTTTACGAGTAGGAGCATATTAAATATCAACCTTGTAAAAAAATGATCATTTCGATCATAGCCCATGATGCATAGTTTTCGTTTAGTCACACACAAAAAAATCAATATCCTGGGACATTTTCACACACATCGGCCTAGGAAACGGTACGCTCCATTAAGACTTGTGGTGTCGGTATTTTTGGATTGTATTGTATTCAGGGCATTTTTTAGCGTCTCGACATCAAACGTGCTTATTTTGCGTGGTGCCAACGCTGGCCCAGTAGGTACTTGTTGGAGACCTCACATACATCCTTGTTTTTTATCGCAGATGTATGGAGGTTCGTCACGATGTTTTCCTTCACCGTTAAGGACTTGTGAATATAATATAATATGACGTACATAAGCTTATAAAATAAAGTAAATGATTCGGGCTGGGGATTGAACCCAAGACCGCTGCGTAGTGTGCATTTTACCGTCCGACAACAAGCGCTATTATTTGTGATGAACGACGATATAATGAATAATACATAGATATACAGGGTTACTTTTTCACCAGTACAATAAATAATAGTAGACTAAAATACAAATTACAAGCATTTTTTTGTTACTACCCCTTTGGAACAAAAAATGCTCGAACTTATCCGCAAATCTAACAAGAAATGTGAACGACTTATTACGCATCTATCGACGTGCATAACTAACGTTTATTTATATTTCATCGCGCACGGCATGGCGGGTTGGATTACCCTTTCTCGCCGCCCTCGTCATAGAGTCTAACCAGCGAGTGGCTGCATAAGCATTTTGTCGATATTCTGTACATGGCAACAATTTTGCCTATCAATTAACCTGTCACTGTCAAACTGTCATTTAATTTGGTATAGAATTCGTTGCCAGGTTACGTTTTTTTTAATTTGCCGGGTTTGTTTGTGGAGCCACTCGCTGGTTGGACTCTACCACACCAACCACACCGTTGACACTTGTAATTAGTGCGCTCATTATGTTACATTTTGCATGAAGGATAAATGAATAAAAATTTCATAAAATATGGTAATTTTATTTGATAAATGTGATCTATTATCGATACCTATATTAGGTTACATTAAAACTGCAAAAAAAGGTTAAATCTTGATTTTTTTTGTTTGGCCTCGATGTATAGCGGCCGTTTTTGCAGTGTTGACATGTGATCTCATATTCGTTATAAAGAATCTCTCGTATCCTGAGGTAGGTATCGATTTTCGTAGCAATTGGTTAAGAAACAAAGAAATTTAAGATGGCGGCCGTATTTCGCAATTCTAAGCTCAGACTCCTTAATACAGAATTTCTCGGATCCTCAGAAGATATCGATTTTTATCACAGTTGCAAAATAGTGAAATTTACGATGGCGATCGTTTTTCTAAATTGTATCTTCCGATTTATTATTAAGAATCTTTCATGTCGCCAGATATATATTTTTATCACAATCGAATAAAAACCAGAAAAATTAAAGCTGGCGACCATTAAACAATGAAATCGAATACAGCGTCTCTTTCCATTTTTGCCATGGCAACTTATTAAGGAAAGGGCAGATTTAAAAAGAGATGGCGGGATGACATGGACTCATTTCGTAGTAACTGGTAGGAGCATGCACTAAGCCGTGACGAGTGGCGAGTAACAGGGGAAGCCTTACCCAGCATCAGGCACTGGTCTCACCACGAGTTACTAAGCTATGAACTATGGGCTATAAACACGAACAAAAGATACGCACTCCCGTGTAAAAAAAGAGACACGGAGATACTCGCTCGGCGGTGATAGCTGACAGCTGGGCGAGTATCGCCGTGTATTATTATTATTATTATTTATTGAATTACTTGTCACAATTTGAAATAAAAAAATACAATATCGTCCCACAAAACTGTTACAACAGTTTGACTGTGGGAGCGGCAGTCTCTTAATTTATTGTTTTGACAGAGTTTTATTCGAACTGATTGTACTTAATAATATCTTGGTCGTTTTTCTTTGGTATATGACATCTAATATTTATAATTTATATAGTATTAAGTAGTGTGACTACTGGAGAAAAATAAAAAGTACAAATCAAAATATTTAGTTAATAAATAATTTGATTAGTGTTTTCGCAATACGTTCTTTATATCATTTATGGGACATGCGTGCGCATCGACGGCTGCAGACAACTGAGGCGCGCGCGGGACTGCGCGCGCTATTTACGATGCTGTTAGAGCGAGACAGCGCACCGCACTCCAGCCGATCCGGCTAATGAGAATTTCTACGATGGGTATTCGCAAGTTGCTGTATTCTCATCTACCCGATTGATGCACTTCGCGATGTTGGATGAGAGACCCGATGTTGCCGTCTCGCTCGCGAGGAAGTGCGAGCTAGGCGCGGGTAAATTCGTGTTGTGTTATTTCGGAATACCTATCTTATACCTAAATTATGAATCTGTAAATAGTATATAAGACGATGATTGAATTTAATAAATGTTCATTATTGACTGCTGATACCACTGTTTCATTCTCTCCATCCTGCCTGGGCCCCCATACATTTTTGAAGACCTTTCTGTTGATAGCTCATATTATTACGCTGTGTGCATAGAAAAAAAATCTACCCCTTAGTTACGTGTATGGAGGGTCCCAACCCCAAAATTTTTTTAATAATTTAGTATCATAATTATGAGGCGGGTTATACAACACAAATCATCCTTACCAAATTTAAATACTGTAGCATTTATAGTTTCAGAGTAAATCGGCTGTGACAGACGGGCAGACGGATATGGCGAATCTATAAGGGATCCGTTTTTGCCATTTTGGTTACGGAACCATAAAAATTGTGTTGTGTTCCCACGTAACATATTTACGCATATTTTGAAAATTATGTAGGACATGATATCTGAAGCGCTCGAATAAAAGGTCTGAAGGTTATTTTGCGGGAATAAAAACAAAACTGTCATATTTCGTGTATGCTTTGAGAGAGATAAACTAAACAGTTCCACGGACTATAAGTCTACGCTCACTTTTTATTACGCCCATGCATATTCATGGCTCTCATACGGCATAATATTATGGGAAAACACAGATATCGAAGACCTGTTTATACTCCAGAAAATATGTGTACGAATTATCGCTAATGTAAAGTTCTCAGCCATTTGCTTGCCTCTATTTAAAAATTGTAAAATATTAAAGCATCCATCTACATTTATGAGGTATGTAAATTTGTTAGGGCAAACTCACAATTATATATCCCTGTCTCAGATCAGTATCTTAGAGCTTAGAGATGAGTTTAGAAATAATTTGGTTGGAGTGAAAGGATCAAATATGAAATTACTTAGCGAAAGTCCACACGCCATGACCATAAAAATATATAATAAATTAAATGACGATTTAAAACGCGAAAAAAAATCCGTATTTTATAAGTCGATATTTAACTAAGCACTAGTGACAGGTGTATTTTGCTCCCGTCATCCAGGCTTTGGTTCTAAGATTATAATTATCTGTTGTGCCCTTACAGGGTATCTGACATGGATTTTATATGAAGTTATGATAGCATGAATAAATTAATAGGTATGAATATGCATGTCCAATTTTTTTCTTCTTCACAATCCAAAGCTTTGGCACTCGAGTAAATCCCGATTTAGCTCTCTGGGCTCCCCTATTCTTAACTATGAGATACCTACAATTTCCATCATCGTCATCCACACAGGCTCTTATCATAAACACGAGTGACATTCATTGATCCCTGCAAGAGTGGATTATCAAATAGGTCAAACTGACACACGGGCAATAATAATAATAAGAATTCATTTATTTGCAGACATCGAAGGCTCATAGATCCTACACCTTACAAACTAACATAAGTTATTAATCTAAGTTATTTTCGCGACATAACAGGAAGACTCTGTTTCGTCGCCTGATCCGGCGTAGGATTCGGCAAACTCCACGAAACCGACGAAACACTACCCCCTTCGGCCAGAAGTCCGCATTTGCGATGGTACAAACCATGCATGTGAGTGTGATTTTCGGGAGTTGGTTGAGCAAAGTAAATAAACAGACAGATCTAAGGATTTACGGAATATTGTGTATTTATTTATCACAAATATGTGTACCTTGGTCATGGCTGTTTTCGTATTTAAGTATCTGTATGTATCTATTATAAAATGTATACATGTAACTGAAAAGTACGCCCCTTGAAGCTTTAATTTACATCTAAGCTGACAATGACAAATTACTTAGATTTTAAAACTTGAAAAATTCACATTTGGGCAATTCATTTACTAGTTACTTACACCTAGATAACCAAAACAAGATGCACTTGCAGCGTGATGACGAATATTGAAAAATGTTGATCGACATTAAAATTGCATGTATCTATCTATTATATATATCGTCGCCTGGTACCCCCACATCACAAGCCTTAATTGCGCTTACCGTGGGACTAGGTCGATTTGTGTAAGACGTCCCAAGATATTTATTGATTTTATTATTTATTTATTATTATAATGTAAATATTTATAACGTCTACTATAATACACCATGTTCTTATAAGTAATTTTTCATTCATTCATTAATTCATTCGTTCATTCATTCATTCATTCATTCATTCCAAATATATATTATTAGTAGGTATTTACTAACGATCACTAAAGTTAGCAGTGTACGGAGATATAGAGAGACAGGGGTTCCTGTTGTATCCCCACACTAAAAAACGGTATACATTACGTAAAATAAATATTATTCTAACAATAATTTAAGTGTCTCCCTGGCACAATTATTTGGAGTTTTCAAGAGATTTTCATCTATTTATATATTGTACAAACAACCGCTTTTGATGACAAGGTCACATACCTAAAGACACCACATACCATAAGGTGAAAGTGCAAATAAAACATCATCATTTTACGTGTCCTCTATAGATACTTACCGTAAAATTTCATTTTTTTCATCGTTCTATCGGTGGTATAAAAATATACATGTACATGCCACATTTAAGCTTTCTAGTTGATACTAAAGGTGCATGCAGACCAAAAGAGCATTCGCTGTTCTATCCCCCACTCTACGAAATCAACGAATCTCGTTTCGTGTAACGATCGAATTTCGTAGAGTTGGGGGTTAGAACAGCGAATGCTCTTTTGGCCTGCATGCACCTTAACGATCGCCGAGCTTAGCCACGGACGGACAAATAGACACACATACTGGAATATAAGGGACTGTGGGTTGAACTCTCAAATCATTTTCTTATAAAACAGACGGTCACCTTCATCATCATCATCATCATCATCATCATCATATCAGCCGAAAGACGTCCACTGCTGAACATAGGCCTCCCCCAAAGATTGCCACAATGACCGGTCCTGCGCCTCCCGCATCATCATCATCACAGAGTTATTCACTTGTCGTTGGAGTATCTTCCAGCCCTCTCTTTCCCGTGCAAGATATGCATAACGTTTTCTTGTCGAGTTTTTTTGCCATGACAATAAAGGAAAATACATTTCTTTTTCTTTATAATTGTTGAAATGGAAATACAATTTACTCTACTGTAGACTTACTAATCGAGCATAATTTAATCTAACAAGGTCGCAATTCTAACCTAACCTAACCGAAGCCACTTTGCCATAGCAGTGAATTACTGCTGACTTGCTGAGGTCGCAGTTGTATCCTAACCTAAACCACTTTGTCATAATAGTCAATTGCTGATAAGGTCGCAATTGTAACCTAACCTAACGTACTTACATTGATATAGTAGTGACTTACTAATAAGGTGGCAGTTCTAACCTAAGGCACTGGTCTCACCGCGAGCTATCGGTTAAAAAACACGAACAAAAGATACGCACTCCCGTGTAAATAAAAGAGACACTCTCTTTTATTTACACGGGAGTGCGTATCTTTTGTTCGTGTTTGTAGCCGATAGTTCATAGCTTAGTAGCTCGCGGTGAGACCGATGCCTTACCTAACCCACTTTGTCCTACCCAGTTCTAACCTAACCTAACGTACTTTGATATAGTAGTGACTTACTAATGAGATGGCAGTTCTAACCTAACCTAACCCACTTTGTCCTACCCAGTTCTAACGTAACCTAACGTACTTTGATATAGCAGTGACTTAATAATGACATGGCAGTTCTAACCTAACCCACTTTGTCGTAGCAGTGAATTCCTAATGAGATCGCAATTGTTCTAGTCTAACCTTACCCAGTTTGCCACAGCAATAATGAACGGTAGTCAAGATCGTAGTTCTAACCTAACCAACCAATTACCTCATCTTTTTCTTAACATTGTCTTATTACATCGTTATAATAAGTATATGTACCAAACCCAATCTACCATAATAGATAGTTAATGCATTTCTGCCAAACGTAAAATATATGTATGTGAAGTACGTTTCGGAGAGTTGTATACACGGTGTTACGTCAGCATTCCGAAAGATTTTAATGCTGGATTCCTGACCATATTTAGAGTCTTTAATGTTATATAAAATTTCCTGGATTCAGCTTGGTTTCAGAGATAATCAACCTTTTTTCGAAATAAGTTTTTCGACGTAACTCGTCATTTAACTTCTTTTGGATTACAATGCTACCACAATGTGTTCTAATATTACCACACCTTTTGCCTGACAATCAAAAAATACGAATAGACTTGACGAAATAACCTGTACCTAAAAAAAATAATTGAAATAAATAATTTAAACAAATTGTTGTTATGATAAAAAATACTGGAAATGTTAAAAAGTATTCAAATCGGCCTAAAAAAAAAAGAAAAAATTTTTTTTTTTTGGTGGAATTGACATTAGGTCTCATAATATTTTGTGTTTATTTTGATGTCTAGAATGCATAGTTAAAATCTTTCGCAGTGCTCGCGTAACACTGTGTATAATTATGTACCTATGCCAAAAATATGGAAATCCAATTTCTGCGAAATAACACATGACCTAAATAATAATATGCCAAAATAGTTTCTGGCAAAGTAATATTCTAAATATTGTTTACAAAAATAGATTATGCCAAGTCTCTTATAACATAAGCGTTTCGAAAAAAAATGCCATATAGAGGGAGCCCTAAACAGACAGAGAGACAGACAGACACACAAACAATGATTTTGAAACTTTACAAAATAAACACACCGTCAGGTGGGCATCAAGTCATGTGGTAATTCTTTATGTATATCATAAGAAAAGTTATAGTAACTGTACATTGCAAGCACTGCACATCCCCCCGACAGCATTAAATATAATTGCTGTACCCACGATCACGCTGACTTAATACACTTATTTTAATTACTTTATTCGTTAACGTTTATACGTCCGCAGCTGATACTCTTCATGCGTTAGTTTACAGTAAATTATATCATAACCATAGATCAGTGATTTTATTTATCACATCCACCATCAAGAATGGGGCAAGTGTTGGGCTCGTACGGTAATTTAAACTCAGATCACATCATCAGTCTATAATTAGTCCACTGCTGGACAAAGGCCTCTCGTATTAGGTACCTAAGCATACGGACGCATTAGGAAGTAAATACCCATAATCGCCACGCAGGGCAAGCTGTTGCCCATCATCCAATATTCAATAAATAATGGTCAGTGACACTTCGAATCCCTTAGTTGACTATTAGGGCACCCACGGGAAGAGTTAGGGTGGTAACAAATGTATTTCTATTGCCGTCACCACACGGCCACTCAACTTATACTCATTACATACCATTTTACAAGAATCAGTTGTGAAATTTAGACGGATGCAAAATAATATTTTCTGAATTAGAGTTCGCTTATTATAATAAGAATTGTTTCCCAGCGGAAATACTCTAGATCTTTAAGTTCAATGGGTTCAAACAAGTTTTAATTTCTTAACACGCCATGTGGACAGCACAAAATTTTTTTTAACTACCTACCTATTTGCAGAAAGTATATTATTATTTTAAAATAAATATACAAAACCTTGCCTATCAATAATTATGTTTACACATAGGTAAGTAGGTGACTATCAAATTTGCTCAGTGTATTTTACAGGGATCTGTTACGAATTGAAACGGTCACATTTACAAAAATCATGCATTCAAACAAAGAAAAACAGGTGAGCAGGCAAATCGACAGGCAAACTATAACTTTCAGCCAGGCTATGAACAGGCACAGAGACGAACAGACAAACAGATCTTCTGATTTCATTAACGTGGAGGTTTATTTAGTTTTTAGGTCATGAAGACTTCAAATTTGAGAATTTAGGTATTCAGTTTAAATCAACGTTTTCTTCCGTATGGACCAACAGACACACAAACTTACTAGGAGGTGATACGTTGTTTCCTGTAGTTGATTTTTATACGTATATAATAATTATGTATGTATTATGAATTAAAAAACCCACCAAGTGCGAGTCGGACTCCGTACCATTATCAATTTATCATAAAAAATACAGTTAAAACCAACCTATCTCAAAAACTATAAGAGATACATCTTGTCTCTTTTTCGTTTATTATATACGAGTTTATGTATTTTACCATCTCTTTTACGCATTATGAAGTATGAAGATAAGTGTTTGTCAACTATCAATAAATTGTAGGAGGTGTATGGTGTGAAGTATTTATTTCGCTCATTTTGTTAGAGTATAACGTATCTTTACTTATATATCATTGGCGGTTCATACAACACAATCCTCACCAAATATCATTACTTCCGAGTATTCCATTTATTGTTTCCGAGTAAATTGGATGTGACAGACAGACACGGACAGAGACGGACATGACTTGACGAATATACGGTTTTCGTTTTTTGCAATTTTGGCAACGGAACCCCAAAAACAGTTTGGTAAATTAGGAGACGGTTATGAATAAAGGGGTTATAATCTTCCAAATCACTACATAATATAAAACAAAGTCGCGTTCTCTTGTCCCTATATCCCTATTGTATGCTTCAATCTTTACACCTACGCAACGGATTTCGATGCGTTTTTTTATCGATAGAGTGATTTAAGAAGAGAAGGTTTTAGGTAGACTATAAAACTTAAAATTATTTGAATAAAATAGTCTGCAAGTATAAAACCTGATAGGTTATCATTATAGGTCCATAAGAGATTGCCTAATCTAAAATCAAAATGCCATGTTCATACCTACGTACAGATTAATAAAATTAGGACTCCAACTATTCAATATGTATTTAAGTATTTGTATGTATCTATTCTATATATTACATATTTTGTAGTTTAGTTCTCACACAAGCCTTGATTGAGTTTATTGTGGGACTAGGTTGATATGTGTAAGATGGTCACATGCTAAATATATTTATTTTTTCATATAATAATCGTCCAATAATAAAGAAATATTTTTTTTTAAATTATGTTGTTATTATTCAAAACACGACAAAACATAGCTATATAAATATTTAATTATTTTTAGTGTTTCTTGTTATATCGGCAATATTTTAGGTAGGTACAATCAGCAGCAGATATTGCTTAAGGAGTAGGGTGTTCACAATGATCTTAACACACTCTAATAGTCGTGCATAGTTTATTTTGAAAACTCTGCCCGCTTAGCAATATCTGCTGCTGACTGTACATCATCTGAGAAAATTTCAACTAAGTATCCATTAGATACATATTGGTGATAGACAGACAGATGGACAGACAGTGAAGTATGAAGATGCCCAGGATCTCGCAAAGAGGACGAAAGGTAGGTACGGACCCTGGCAAAAGCCGGGATAAGGATAGGTAGAAACAGAAGAATAGCCTTCATAATAATATTACAGAAACGTGATTAAACTTAATGTTTGTACAAGTTATTTTCCAGTCATCCTTGTCGCACACGCATATTGGCGCGACTGGTGCGAGCAAGAGGGGAAGAATAGTAGTAGTAGTAGTAGTTGCATTTCGATGCAAGTGCAAAAAATTTTTTTTTTCCACGAGGGTGAAAGTCAATCACCCGAGTTAAAAAGAAGTTTTTACACGTGTATCGAACGACTTTTCTCATAACAAGTGCCTTAAAAAGAGAAATTAACGTACGAGAAGCGTGCGCAAAGTTTACTTCTCCGCACTAGTTGGGAAAAGTAAGTTACGCAGTCAATAAAGCTAGCTCATATCACAATAATATAGGAGGCGGGGACTTGACGCTAGGTAGGTCGACTTGTGGAGGAATGCCCCATGATATTAGTATAATAAATATATTGTTTGATAACAGCCTAAAACAAGCCATAATATTACCGCGAGTTTTTTTTTCATCGTTTGTTTTCAAATTGTTCCAGTAATATGGTTTCTAAACCAGAGCTACTTTACTTTTTATTTTAATTGCGAGAAATTAAAATATACTAATTATTCATAGGTACACAATAACACGATAATTTTAACTGTGACTCTGCTCGGTCTGAGACGCTCATTTTGAGAGGTTGCCGACAGTATGCAGCGCGCAGCGCCGTCTCACATGGTGATTGGTTGATTTGAAAAGGTAATGTCTTTGAGTGGACAGTTTGAATAAAATTATTTGAAAATATTACATACGTAGCTAAAACTTTAGTATTGCTTTGTAAGTCTAATGACAGTAATGATAATGACTGTTGGAATATGTCAAGTGAAAAGTATATGGGTATTGTTATCTATTACATATTATAGATTGACAAGTTACACACCTATAACATACTGAATACTTTCGCTGTCCTGCAATATATGTGTACCTACACATAGTTATTTAAGCTACAGTTAGTCTCTAATACGACGACATTAGGTTCATATGATATGAATTCCATAATGAATTATACAACTCTAAAAATAGTAAACACTCACTGAGCATTAGTTGCACAAATAATTGGGGTTTGATTGGTGGAATCTGATGTTTCAGGCTCGTGAGTTTGGTTTGTCTTAATATCCCGCCAAGCTGCGATCCTCCTGAAATTGTCACATTGGTGAATTTAATTTATTATACCTCCCTATCTGTTTCTTTTTATTGAAATTAATAATAACTGACAAAGTTCGTGTCGCAATTGGCAATAGAATAAAGGTAATAATATGTATATCTACTACAGAATCATTTGAATCGTTACCTAACACAAAGATTAGCTGGCAAATGTGAGAGTAAAATGTGAGAGTGTCATAAATATAGAAGAAAAAATGTTTTAACTACTTTAAAAGCGGCTCGGGTATTCCGATAAACTCTTATCGCAGTACACGTGTGTACAGTTGTACTTATTAAATAGGTGTTTTAACTTACGCTTCAAATTTTAAATTTTCGCTACGGCGAGATACTTACGATGTGGTGCCATGGTGAAAGAGTAACCCCGCTTCTACTCGACGCTTTTTCTTTTCCCCCCCAGATCAACAGTGTTTTCGGTACTCATTTTTATTCGTTCTGCCCATCGTTGTGGGCATTTTTATGATATCGATTTTATTCGAAACGAACACTTTTGCCTTGACTTGTGGAACAAAATTGCAAAATGTTGACTCATAGATGACATTGACTTTGCTGTGACAAATGAACAAAATATTTTATGACCACTTACCAAAAAGTATTTTACGCGTCCATTTAAATTAAAATCGTCAGCCTCGGTAGCCGAGTTAGTTGTGACCCTATCTATGAAGCTGGAGGTTCCGGGTTCGAATCCCAGTGAAAGCATTATTTTGTGTATTTTTTTTATCACAAATATTTGTTCCTTGATCGTGGCTATCTATGTGTTTAAGTATCTGTATGTAGTTACATGATATGTATTATCGCTTATTTCTTATTACCCACAACACAAGCCTTAATTTAAGCTTAAGATGTCCCGATATATTTATTTGTTTATTATTATTATTAATTTATAGCCACTTATTTTATTTATTACCTCTCAGATTATTAGTACCTATCATATTAATGTGCTCCTTTCTTCCAAACTGTTGTACAAGTTACGCTAAATGAGAATTAAAGTGAGCATCATAGTTAGATAAAAAAGTAGCTACTTACCTAACTACCTACTGGCAGTAATTCATAAAAAATACTGACCGATATATTGTATTTTGAGATCCGACCTGGCGAATCTAAGGATAAAATTTTACCGGATATTTTATTTGATAAAAACAATAACAACATACCTATTTTATGAATTACGCTTACTTTTAATAATCCATCTATTGACCGAATATATTACTAATTAGTGAGGTCATTTAACTAGCAGTTTTAAAGTGACATCTGTGATGGATATGGTTAAACTTACCTTGTCATCTGCCTCCATGTTAGTTTTCATGGATAGTATTATTCACGCACATATACAAAGGCAAAGAGCGAAATTGTATCAATTTTCAAATTGATAATTCAGAAATACTATACCACTTTTTGGACTTTTTTTTACATACGCGCAATCTACGGGATACGTACAACTTACTATCAAGGTTCAAAATTACAAATAGTCCACTAATTAACAGCGTTAATGTCAACAAATTTGTATGAAAATCGCACAGGGACATCCACCTTAATAACTTTAACTTTTCCCACAATGTCGTAACTGATGTGCTTACCATAGAAAAAATCAACTGCGAAAGACTGGTTGTCACGGGATGGGATTCGAACCCGCTTCCTCTGGATTGACTTTAACTTTTTGTAAGTTTTTAACCTAAACTGGTCATTTACAATATTTTTATTGTGATCGCGAAAACTATAGAAAATGTCAAAATAACTGGATCGAAATGTATGAACGTATTTTTTCCATGGCATGGCATGGCAATTTAGGGCCAGTCAACATTTTGGTCAAATGCCACAATTTTGAATATTTTTATAAATGATAATCGATAACTCTCACTTGACTCAAATTGTGACATCACCGAATCTGTGGTGTCGAAGGTATTCAGGTGTTAATATGCCCCACTAGGTGTTGATAAGGACTACATGCACATCACATCACATCATCAGCCTATGACAGTCCACTGCTGGAAGTAGGCCTCTCCTATTAACTATACCTACGTATAGACGCATTAGGAGGTAAATGCCCATAATCGCCACGCTGGGCAAGCGGATTGGCGATCGCAGTAATGTGTCCACTGTGATGACGCTGCTGGCCATCATCAATCTTGTAGAATGGTCAGTGACACTTCAATCGCTTAGTCGACTCTTACGACACCCGCAGGAGGAGTTGGGGTGGTGACAAATGTATTCTTACTGCCGTCACCACACAGCAAACACATGCATGTTTGCATAATTTTAAGTAGCATAATTTTGCATAAAACCAGCGTGACTCAAGAGACCGTAACCATGGCAATAATAATAAGCCTTTATTTTCACAATGAATAACTTACAAAACAATTCATATTATTTGACACTTGCGTGCACTTTTATAATATACTATACTATAGTTAAATATACTATAGACATCTCTTATAATATACTATAGTTAAATTATAATTAAAATTACGAACATTACGACATTGTTACGACATTGTGGGTATAATTAAAATGTATTTTTATAATGTGCGTAGGTAATTTTTTTGAGATAATTTATTTAATAGCATGCTCTAATTAATTATAACTTTTTTCTAAATAATAAACAGGCCCAATAACAGACAGGACACTTTGACTGAATAAACGTAGGTAAGTTTACGCGATTTAGTAACCCGTTACCCTTAGTTTACCCGTTTGTCTTTAAAATATAACAGACACAAAAATCGGTCAAGGTCAATGTCGGGCCATGCTTAGTGTTGGGTTCTGTAGTTCACGGATTAAAAGTTAGAGGGGAGGACACGATTTTTTTATTCTGGAGCGATTCTTGTCAAGAAACCTATTCAATGGTACCTCACTTTATATGATTTTAATTGCAGCTAAATAAAAAAATTATAGATCATTTTACGAATAGGTACCCGGTTTTTTTTTCTATATTTTATTCTACCACTTTGTCGGCGTCATTAATATGTACCTATACCTGTACAGTCACGTCTAATATATGTAGGTATACATTTCGGAACGTATGTCAACGGCATAAGGATCAAAATCGTGTAGGTAAGTACATATTATTAGAGCCGACCGTACCCTATTGCAGATGTCTTGTACTAACGGCCACTAAGCTATACTGTGGACAAACGGACGGATAGAGAAACATGGCTAAACTATAAGGGATCGGAACCCTAAAAAGATTCACCCACATTACTACGTTGGCGTTTGTAAGTAAACAAACTTCGCCTTAATACACCGTAATAAAGCTTAAAATTGTAGACGTAAACACGGGATTCGGATTACTTATCTCAGATTGGTATAAATCTGCGTATCCTGGTATTTATTTTTTATTTTTATTTTTATTTTGATGTCAAGGCCGGTTATTTTAATACTGGCTTAGTAAGACAAACAAAACAGTGACGCAGAAAAATAAATATAGATGTAACAAACAAACAAGCGTAGGTACATTTTGAGGGTTCCGTAGTAAACTAAGCATTTAGAACAAACGAGTCAATATTACAAGAGCTGAATATTACCAAGTGGCTTTCAACTATTTGTCAGGAGAATATACTCAGATTCTTCGGGCATATCTTGCGTTCTAATTCTAACTAACCAGCACACTCTCCAAAAGAACATTATTCTCGGCAAAGTCGAAGGCCGCCGCTCCAGGGGTGGAATACCGATAAGGTGGACTGACACCATGAAAAAAGCTTGTGGATCCATGCAGAAGCCAGACCATATGGCCCTGGACCGCGTCAAGTGGAAGAATTTCACTGTTGGTCACGATCCTCAGCCATGAGGGAGCGACTGAGAAAAAGAAGTATATTAAGGATTAACGACCCTTATAGTTCTTTTCACTATGCCATTTGTCTGTCCCCAGCACAGCTCTGTGGCCGTTAGTATTAGAAATTTGCAATTTTATATGGTAAATATACAATATGGTAAATATACAATATGGTATACATATGTACTTATACCTACTACCTACCTGTAGAGTATATACTTAATCACGTCGACAAAGTTTTTATTTTGCTTTAATTTGGTATCGTTGAATAGGTACCGTCAACTGGGGTGCATAGGGATGGCGAGGTGAATAGGGACAAAAACCGGAAACGACATTTACTTCATAATATCTTTTAAACTTCTCCACACGCATTTGCTTGTGCGTTACCAAATGAAAGTAGATTATATACTGATGCCAATGGCAACACTGGACGGGCATGAAGGTAGCGGTAGGTGGTCGAACTAACAGTTCGAAGTTGACGTCGCCAGTGACCCGTTCAAATGTGCTCCGGGAGTCTTTAAAAAATGTATGTTTTTAAACAAGTTAAGCAGTGCCGGCAGTTATAAGGAGATTAACCATGTATTAAAGAAGGTGTTTATGTCACGGTAAGTTGAAATTATCTTTGTTTCAATACCAAAAGTGCGAAAACAAAAACATAAGCAAGTTTTGAAAAAAACAGAGGTTTATAGGGACGCTTTGGGGGTCGATAGGGACGGCTTGAGGGGTGGATCGGGTCGGCTTTGACAGTTAATAGGGACGTAATTAGTTCAAATAAGGACGATAAAGGGTGTATTGGGACAGGGCTGCCAAAATGATTTTTATGATTAAATGAATATATGTTTCGTGTTTTAAGTACATAAGTAGGTACCTACTACCAATTTACTTACTTTAACCAACACCTACAACCAATTGACTTCTTTAACCAACATTTAAATGAGTGAATTTCGGAAGGTTTGCAGACACTGGCTTTAAGTTTTTTTTTATTAAGTAATTTGTTATTTTACGGTAAGTATAGGAAAACATGGCGAGGAAACCGGATTAATCCCGATTAGGTTATTTTTACCCTCTAAATTTTAAGGCAGTTGCTTTCGTAAAAATTAGTTCCTACGCCTCTTACCCATATTATATTACTTTCTTGTATTCATTTTGGCAGCTCAGCCTTGTTATTATAACTTGTTGTTATAGAAGGTGTTATTATTTGCTACAAATTATTAAACAATTTTTGTTACCCGTATTATTATGAGTGTCACTGACCATTATTTGATAAAAGATTGATGATGGGCAGCAGCGTCATCATAGTGGACACATTACTGCGATCGCCAATCCGCTTGCCCAGCGTGGCGATTATGGGCATTTACCTCCTAATGTGTCTATACGCATAGTTAATAGGAGAGGCCTGCGTCCAGCAGTGGACTATCATAGGCTGATGATGATGATGATGATGATGATGATTCTGAGTGATTACCTACAGTGATTACCCACAAGTACATTATAAATAAAAGCTTTGTTAAATGCAGGTATTTTTATTCATATGAATCATATTATGCCATCCTATTTCCATAGTTATTGTAAGTTTTGCAATACCTACTTAGGTACTGGGTAGAAAGGTACCTAGGTACGTACCTGTAAGCTTATTATTTTTGTGTCAACCCTAGCCATTTTTCCCTATTGGTCCCTTATTCGTTGCTATTGACCCCGTATGCAGCCTGAATAGGGACGGCCGGTTTTTTTGAAAAAAAGGGGGTTTAGATTGATTCTGTCGTAATAAAACTATCATAAATAGGATCTATAACATAAGATTAAAGTTTTGAAACCATAACATTGAGCTCGTTCATGGAAATATTCCGTTAAAATCTTACTCAAAGTTCAAAATTGTCCCCATTGACCCCGGTTGACGGTATTTTAAAAAGAATAAAGGTCTCAATTTTTTTTTCTAATCAAGGTGCATTCAGACCAAACGAGACCAAACTCCACTCTACGAAATCACTGAATCACGTTTCGTGTAACGATCGAATTTCGTAATACAAAAAAAAATGTGTCGCCCTTTAACTTTTGATCTATTGGGCCCAAAAAATACAGCTTACAGAATAAAAATACGAAAACTATTTCGAACATAGGTAATTGGCCCAGTCGTTTTTGTATAGCTACGGAACCCTACACCTACACTGAGCATGGCCCGACATGCTCTTGGCCGTTTTTTTTGTCTATGTTAAGTAGAACGGTAACGGAAAGCCGCGTGGTGTCACCACCGCATTTGTCACCACTTTAACTCTTCCCGCGGGTATCGCGAAACGTCAACGGAGGGATTGAAGTGTCACTGACCATTTGCTGACTATTCGTTTATTAATGATTGATGATGGACAGCAACGACATCAAAATGGAATCATTACCTACCTACTACGATCGCCAACCCGCTCGCCCGCCGTGGCGATGGGCATTACTCACCTCCTAAAGCGTCCATACGCATAAGTATATAATAGAATAGGCCTACATAATTATCTCCTAAAAAACTAATCTGAAATAAACGAATTTGTTTTGTACAATAATAGTACATTTCGATGCAAGTGCAAAATAGTTATTTGTTATAGGTACAAGGATGCAAAGTTGTATTTTACCCACGAGTATGAAATTGAAACACGAGCAAGCGAAAGGACTCTATAGTTGAACCACGAGCGAAGCGAGTGGTTCTAAAATAGAATCCTGAGCGCAGCGAGTGTTTTAACATACGAGAAGTAAAATACATTTGCACCCGTGTGTAACACAAAACTTTTCCCCTCACTATAGCGAGGAAACTCAAAAAAGGTAATTACCTGTTCACATCACAATCATCATCGGGTTAGTGATAATAATTTTCCAAATGCGTCATGTATTTAATGCAAGATTTTGTCACAGTAAACTTAGCACGAAAAAGTAAACGCAGCACGATTTTAACACATTCCTGTAGTTGCACACCAACGCCAATGCATTATTAAATCATTCTCATTCATTATTTTTACAAAATTATAACTGAACACTGAAAGTTGTTTAGTTTACTATTTTTATGCCTGTTCGAGTCTGTAAATAAAGATCATAACCTATAATATTCATTGACAATGTTGACGTTAACATTTTCTGCGTTTTGTGATTGCATCTAGTCATCTTATCATCATTCACTAAAACAATTGTTACTTATGGAATTTTAGGATTTATGTGTTAAAATCATCATATTATTATAAAGGTTTGTATTTTACACTAAATTCTCAAACAAATTATTTAATTATCATTAATATGGAACAATTTCCATGAGCATTATACGTTTTGTTATCTGTTAAACGAATGCTACTTCGCGCTACGCTCCAAGGTCATTACTTTGCCACACAAGTTAATAATATGCGTTTTTACACGTTTTTATTAAAGGATAAACGAGCACTTTACGAGCTAGTGAGGGGGTTTTCGACGAGTGTAAAAGTTGGAGCCCGAGTGAAACGAGGGCGACAATCACCCGAGTTAAAAAAAAGTTTTTACACGTGTATCGAAAGACTATTTTTCTTTTTAAGGCACTGGCTATGAAAAAAGTCGTTCGATACACGTGTAAAAACTTATTTTTGCAATTGCTTCGAGATGTACTATACTTACTAAACTTCAGACGTCTAAATAATTCCTCAGCTAAAATGAAATAGCACAAAATATTCATCATTACAAAAAAGCCAATCACACAAGGCTTTCGAAGTCCCAACGTCGATGCCCGATAGAACCTCGCTAAGCTCTTAATACAATGTCATATCCCAACGCTCTCCCGAAATTTTAATGAGACGCCATTTTCAATTGAATAGAACGCTTCCGAGGCCAAAGTTAGCTTGATTATAGTCATCAGTTAATTAAGAAAGTTATGTCGCTAAGAATCTTTGCTTGGATTCGCTACTGAGTCCCTTGGGGGGGCCTCGGAATTAACTTATTGAAAGAATCTCAATGGATGATTGCAGCGGCGAATATATTTGAAAGTTTAAAGGGGGGTAGGAACCTATAGCTTTATTAAAAATAACCGGCCAAGTGCGAGTCGGACTCGCGCGCGAAGGGTTTCGTACCATTATCAATTTATTATTAAAAAAATACAGCTAAATCAACCTACCTCAAAAACTATAGGAGATAATTTAATCAAAACAAAAATCGTTGATAGAGTTTATTAATGTGCATAACATATTTTTTTTTTTGATTTTTATATCGCGTAGTTTAAAAAATAGAGGGGGAGACACATTTTTCAGACTTTGAGAGCTGATATCTCGAAAACGATTTGCTTAAATAAAAATGAAATGTATAAACCTTCGTATCATTTTCAAAGACCTTTCTATTAATATCCCACACGCTTATATACAACTAAAAAAAAAAATTCTATCCCTCAGTTACATGTATGGAGAGCCCCCACCCCAATGGTTTTTTTTTTACAATTTAGTATCATAATCCATTTAGTTCATACAACACATATCCTTACCAAATTTCGTTACTGTAGCATTTATAGTTTCTGAGAAAATCGGCTGTGACTGACGGACAGACGGACATGACGAATCTATAAGGGTTCCGTTTTTACCATTTTGGCTACGGAGCCCTAAGAACGAAGATAAAGAACGAAAATATTAATAAGAACGTACTTGAAAAACATTTTTTTAGTACAGATGGTGCCAAGTATCGCCACTCGTTTCAAATTTCATATTTTTATGTTTTTCGCACTTGTGTCGTAAAGTAGGTACTATAAATATTTAGTAAAACGGGTTATTCATATAATTTAAGTTGATAATTGCTCGACATGTTATCGACGTGTTATGCAATTATCGACTTAAATTACGTGAGTAACCCGTTTCCATAAATATTTAATTACGCTCGAGTCTTACCTTAAGGTGCATGCAGACCAAACGAGCATTAGCTATTCTATCCCCCACTCTACGAAATCAACGAATCACGTTTTGTGTAGCGATTGATTAGGGGGTTAGAATAGCGAATTCTCGTTTGGTCTGCATGCACCTTTAGTTATAATTCTAAAACGTACTTTAAAATAATATATAATTATCAATGAAGCCTAAACATATTTATTAACGATTATCTACCAAACTCACAAATAATAAATAGGTACTTACTTTACTACCTATGTGCGCAACTCGAATAACCTTAATAAAATGCTCTACCAGATTCAAACCAAAGACACGAAATAATAACTTGGTACTCTTTATCCTATCTCAGTCCACTGCTGGACGTAGACCTCTCCAATTACTTAGGTAGGTATGCGTTTGTATGCCCTTTAGCAAACTTTAATAAATTAATGGTCGATGTCACTGCAATCCCTTAGTCAACTCTTACTACACCCATGGGTGCCCATGGGAAGAGTTGGGGTGGTGACAAATGTAGGTATTCTTACTGCCGTCGCCACACGGCCGGCATTTGTTACACTGTAGGGGTACCGTAATACCAACTATATACCTAACTTAGTAGAAATATATTGATTTGACGTTACACGCGTGGTCGCAGGCAGACTCACCTGCCTCTGCCTGCGACCACGGGTGTAACGTCATGCCCGAAACGTCAGGATATAAATAAACGTAAGTTTACGCGATTAAGACCCGTTTGTCTTTAAAATATTAGTAGAAATAGTATAATAATACGGTACATTTACTACGAAAAAAACTAAATTAGCCTTTCAATCTGTGGCTCGCGCCAATTAACTACATAAAACGAAGGAAAATAACAATTACATTAACATTATAAACCAACAAATTGTAATAAAGTCGTAATGAAAACTAGAACAAGCATTTAAACATATTTATTTCTTTCATTTCATTAACATTCCAAAGAAACAAAAAGAGAATTCGAAAAATTTCTTCTTGTAAAAACAACCAGTTTGAGTTATTTAAAATTAATGAAGTTCTGCCCTTTTGTTCACACCTGTTAATGAAGAAAGTTGTTTTAATAAGTAATGCTTTTATCTCCTTCAGCTTCCATTTCTTAATAAAATGATCGCCCATTGTTATTGCGTCGCAGTTTCATGATTTGTTTTAACTTAAAAAAACTATGTTGCTCTTTAAGCTCGCTACTTTAATTCGGGTAATTACTTTTATGTTGGCGGTTAGTGGGTTTAATATTTTATAAATGCCTACGTATATTTTGATAACGTGTTTATCTACGTTTCGCGAAGGATTCTTGAATACAGCGGTAATTGTATCAGTCGAAATCCTGAGGACTTGACGAGTTTTCATTTGCAGTCCGAAAATTAAGTTTGTTCGCGACGCATAAATGTTTTCTGAATAAATATTTGATTGCCCATTCAATTATTGAGGGAATTGTTCTTTGTATTTGAGCGTGACTAATTTATAAAAGCGGCTGGAGAAATTAAGATGGAGTATTTACAGACGGTTTGTCGTTAACCTCCTGCCTACATTTGTCCTACCCAAAGGACATAAGCCACAATATTTTTTTAACTCTATGCCAACTAAACAAATTTCCAATTTGATTTGGTATATTTTGACGTAATGTAGGCACGAGGTTAAAACAAAAATTGGAATTGAAGTGCACAAAGCACAAGATCATGCGCATGTCACATATTTACAAAATACTCACACATTAACACTTTATTTATTAATTCTCTTTTTTTTCTAACCTGTAGGGGTGTCCCACTGCTGGGCAAAGGCCTCTCCTTCAGATTTCCACAGCAGCTCCCGTTTGGGTGCCGAGTCTGGCCAATTGTTGGCGAAGGCGTCCAGGTCGTCCCGCCTTCCACCATCTCCGCCATTATCTTTATTGGTGAAAAATAGACAGGGGCAAAAAGTACAAGACAAGGGGCCACCCTGTATAGAAATTAAAAAGCGTGATGTATCTATTGAAGAGGGGATGAGGGAGGGAGACACTATTGTCTACAAAATTTCCCTTTAGTACCGTTTGGTAGCCAAAGTTTCGTAACCATGTTTCGAAATGGGATTAAAATCCCAGTAGGTAGCTCGCTCTAAATCGGGACTTTGCCATTACAGATTTGTAATCACCAGCTACCAATCACATCCGGCTACGATATGGGAAAGTTATTACCATTTCATAACTGGCTACCAGACGGGAAACCAGCAACCAAACGTTACTAAAGCAAAATTCCATGACCGTTTTTTAAAGAAAAGAAAGAGAGAAAAACATTTATTCGAGACAAGAACACAGTACAAACAAAACAAAACAGTAAAATACGAAATTTCGTCACGAAATTTTGTCCGAAATGGCCAAAACTCAACATTTTGCCAGCAGAGCCAGCGCTGGTCTTCCGTTTTGGCCATTTGAGTTAGACATTGACGATAGACACACACACAACAGAAATACCAAAAAATGTGTACACAAATCACAAATGATTACACACAAGAACTTTAAAATAAATAAAACATAAAGGCATTTGTCACGGCATATAACTTCCATGTTTGATTTATTCGTAGTTTTAAATACTGAATTCCATTGTCTTGCTAATTTATCTAAAGTGGGACGTAAGCTCTCACAACTCCCACTAGACTTTACTGATTAGTAATTACTATGCCTGACCTTCGCTAGGTAACTATAACTAGGCAATATCGTGAAAGTGGTCTATTCTCAGCTGTAAGTCACACTTCGCGTTT
>JALPQI010008705.1:0-50960 GCA_025490895.1 Thaumatotibia leucotreta
TTTGTAAATTTCGAGGATTTTTCTCTGCCACTCAAACGAAGGCGTCATTAGAGTGAAAGAGTTAAATCTTGGAAATATACTAATTTCTATTTTCGCGGTAGGGCCGTTCACAGGCCACAGGCAGTATGGCTTAGTGCTTTCGCCTGTCCACAAGGCCTAAAGAAAAAAAATACTTTGACGTTTAGTAAAACTTTACGTTTACGTTTAGTTCAGTTTCAGTTTAGCTTCATTGTGTTTTGTGTTATGTTATGTGTTGTGTTGTGTCTCAGAAATGAGGATCTCGTAAAAACAATTATGATTAAACTTGTGGATTCCTGCCGCATCGGAAACCATGAAGATCGACCTTCTTAGCTAATCGTTTCTGATATCAGTGGTGAAAAATACGAAGAAGTTTTAATTCTAAACTTCCTTGCAGATTCGCAAGTAAGTTTCTTGAGACAGGAGAAATCTTCAACCGTCTTTGTCATTTCTTATCTGTTTGCTTTCATTATACCGAAAAAGAGAACATAATTGAACAATTTCACTTTATAAACAGAGAGAGATGTCTGGTATGGAATCACACATCTACAGTTTTCTCATTACAATTTACTCTTTTTGGATCCTGGGTCCTGCAACGTTGGGTTTCCTAGCTCAGGGTCATCACTACCCACACACAGGGTCGTGGTTTTCATCATCGTTTTAGCCATTTATCAGTTATCACCCACTGCTGAGCATAGGCCTCTCTTCTAGGACAGCATTTGGTCCTGAACCAATCTAATCCAGAAATGTCCCGCAATCCTACAAAATTTCGTCAACCCAACGAGCCAACGGACGGGCATTTCTTAGAGCGTAAACGGACATCTCATTCATCAGGTCACTTTTTTTTCGAAGGGGCTGCATGATTTGAGTTTGATTTTGGTTGTCTTATAGAGAAACGGGTGCTGTATCTGACGACCGAAAATGGTACCAAAAGATGCAGCCACTTCCAAAAAAACGTGACCAGATGAATGAGATGTCCGTTTACGCTCTGAGAAATACCCGGACGCCCAGGGTCATGATATTATCACTGAAATGTTGTTTTTAGCACAACTTTTGCATTTTTCACTCTTAAGGCTGGTCAATGTAATTAGAGTATTTTAGCATCATCATATAATGCCAGTCTCAAAATTAACCAATTGACTTATCATTATATTATCTGATAAGATACCAATAAAGATTGTAAACTGAATATAAACTTAGACTAAATAATACAACATAATCAAGGAGCGGAATCCTTCATAGCAAAAATCAAACTGTCAGAGGGATTGAACGAAGTGTTTTATCGACTATTGATAAACGAAATTATACTCAATGAAGCATAGTTAAAATAATGTAATTTGGCTTTTAAATATATACGCGTGCAGTGGCGACCAGATAATTAATTAGGGACATAATTACTAATGTTGGATTTAATCTGTCCACCAATTATGTTTTGAATAAAACATTGTATAATAATTGTTTAACAAACTCTAAACCATATAAAAAAATGTGTATTCCATTTTTGATTAACTTTTAATACTTTCTCACTTATTAAAATAATTTAAATTACAATGGCATAGAACAAAATAATGAAATCCCTAATAATCTGCCGCCACTGTATAAAATGTATGCGTAAAAGCCTTATTTCGATAAATAAAAGTTAGCGAACCGTCAAGTGTCAATTATTTATTGATAGTCGATAAAACACCTCGGTCAATCCCTCTGACAGTTTAGTTTTTGCTATGAAGAATTCCGCTCCTTGAACATAATACTTAATAATACTTTAAATATAATTAAATGGTTAAACTCACTCGGTTACTATTCGCAAGCGCAGCTTGTACTGTCGATCGACGCGCTTCCCACTGGACCCGTTGAGATCAAAACAGTCGAGGGCAGTTATGCGCCAGCACTGATGATATATTATATGGGTCAAAATTCTTTTCGTTGTCTTGTGTCATCCCATCTGTCATGCTTTTAGCTGCTGTTTCGACTCAGTAAATAAAAAATACCAGTGCACTTGTATTTCTTTTTCACACTAGATTTTAATCCATACATCAGACATTTAAAACAAAACATCATCTTATACGAAAATTACTACTGCTTCACGCTTTTAGGGACAAAAAATAAGACTGTATGATTATTTCTTCGATAAAAGCGGACTGTAATTTTTTTATAATTTAAGTTTTAAAGTTCAAAGTTTTAACGAAACGAAAGAAATATGTGGAACTTGGTGTGGAAGGCTTATCAGCTGTATGAAACACGTACCTTTGTGATCTGCAGAAGATAGCGCAGATCTCGGCTGTAGCGGCTGGTACAGGCTCCTCACCGTTGGCTCGTTCAAACTTACCTTCGGCAAAGGTTTACCGTTAACCAGCTCCAGCGAGATGCAAAGACTCGTGCTTCCTCCAACGGATCTGCCTTCTTCGACGTTCACACACAGTTGAAAGCAAAGATTTTATACGATAATCAACTGCTCGATACGAAAGATTTGAATACTTTGAATTTACGAGAAAAGAGTACGTGCAATCGCACCGAAAGATTTATGACAACTCATTGAACGTTTTTTTTTTTTTTTAAAGTTGACAAGTATGTTGCCAGGCGAAATTATCTAAAACCATGGGACAATTCTAAACATTCCGCCCGCCAAAATACCATGTAATTTACGAAATAATTATATTTTAAACGAGAGGTATTCATAGGACACACCAGTGCATAGTGTTCTAGGTTTTTTGCTATTTAACTACACTTAGATTTAGATTTATTCTACGATATTCAAAACGATACTATTAAACTATTTTTTATTACTTAGTGATTTGGGAGTTAATTTTGTAAAGGTAAGGGACACAGCTTGACTACTGGTCGTTTAAGTTCGCCTGATTCGGTACGAACTGTAACGACGCGACAAATCCCATCAGTCCCTGGATGAAGTTGGATAACTCGGCCTAGTTTCCATTTCATGGGGCTACATTGCTCATTGACAATTAGCACGAGCATGCCGACGACAATGTTTTGCTGGTTGTTGAACCATTTGTGGCGTTGTTGCAATGTGTGCAAGTATTCTACTTGCCACTTGCGCCAGAAAATCCTGGTGGATCTTTTGTAACAGCTTCCATCGCTGAAGAGGACCCAGTTTCACATCGACCATATTTCCTTCCGGTAATATGGTGAGTGGTTCCAAAGTAAGGAAGTGACCAGGGGTCAACACAGACAAATCGTTAGGATCTGAACTGATAGGAGACAGAGGTCTCGAGTTTAGCATTGCCTCTATCTGAGTTAAGACAGTATAGAACTCTTCAAAAGTAAGTCGCTGTGAACCGATCACACGAGAAAGGTGGGTTTTCACAGACTTCACGCCAGCCTCAGCTAACCCAGAGAAATGTGGGCTACCAGGTGGGTTAAAAACGAAGTTAATTTTCTCTGCGTGCGAAGCCTTAACCATCAAATCTTGTAGCATATTGGATGCACCGACAAAGTTTCTCCCTTGATCTGAGATTAACCTGGAGCAACGACCACGTCGAGAAATAAAGCGACGGAGAGCTGCCAGGTATGCTTCAGACGTGAGCTCGGAAACGAGTTCAAAATGTATTGCCTTGGTGGCAGTACACACGAAAACGCAATATACGATTTGTATGTGCGCAGACCACGACCGCGAGCCATACTAATGTCAAAGGGACCCGCGTAGTCTACCGCCGAGGACGAAAAGGGTTTAGTTTGATTTATTCGAAACGATGGTAACCTTGGGTCGAGAACGAAAGCATTTCATGCAGGATGAAATTACCGAATTTATTGCCCGTTTAGCTGACAAAATCCAAAATTCTTGGGCTAGTAAATTCTGCAAAGTTTGCAATCCAGGGTGCATAAACCGGTGATGATAATCCTGAATTATTAACGTCGGCAGCCTATGCTCACGAGGCAATAAGAGCGGATGTTTAACATCGAATGTTAAATTCCCTTTGGAAAGGCGACCGCCCACCCTTAACAACCCAAGCTCATCCAGAAATGGCGACAATTTTCGCAGAGGTTTTGGTAAAGGGGTGTGGTGACTTATCTATCGACAAGCAACGAATTTCCGAGGCGAAAACTTGTTCTTGAACGTGTTTTACAAGAAAATGCATAACCCTTAGGATTTCATCAGACGATTTTGGTTCGATATTTTTCGAAGTTCGGTTTTGCAAATTGTGCATATATCGAAAACAATAGGCGAGAATATGCAATATGCGCTGCAAAGACGAGAATCTATTTAAGATATTGTCTATGAAAGCTACATTGGAAGCTGTGAACAGACTATAAATTTTCTGCTCATTCGAAGCGGATTGATCAGGAAGGATCTCCGATTGCGGCCATGACTCTTGAGGATTAGACAACCAGATCGGCCCCGCCCACCATAGCGGATGCTGGATTAAATCAGCTGGAAGTAAGCCACGGGAACCGCAGTCTGCAGGATTGTCCGAACCAGCAACGTGTTTCCAACAGTCAGGACGAATATTTTCCTGTATGTGTGTAACCCTATTGGCTACAAAGGTTTTCCACTTTGATGGACACGAACGAATCCAAGTCAGAGCGACAGTGGAATCTGACCACGCATAGATATCGTCAAACATGTGAAAATCTTTCAAAGCTTCCCGAAACGACATGACCAAGTCCGACAGTAAGACAGCAGCTAGCAACTCCAACCTTGGTACTGAGCATTTACGGAGAGGAGCCACCTTGGATTTAGCGCAGCACAGGCGCACGACAATAGAACCGTCATTCTGAACGACACGACAATAAATGACAGCACAATAAACCCTTCTCCGAAGCGTCACAGAAACCGTGGAGTTGTAGTGATGTAAACGATACAATCATTTCTCCGAGGAATGGACAATGAACTCAAATCCGACAGCTGTGATTTGAACTTACGCCATTCTTGAGTGATGGTGATGGGAGCTTCGGTATCCCAATCGACACCAGAGACCCACAGAAGCTGTATTAAATATTTTGCAAAGAATACAACTGGCGATAATAGACCCAGAGGATCAAAGACACGAGCGATGTCCGAGAGAATTGACCGCTTCGTACAACGACAATCATTTAACGATGTTTTAAATGTGAAATTATCTTCCTGTGGAAGCCACGACAGACCGAGAATTTTTAACGACAAATCATGAACATCTTCAAAATTATGAAGTTGCTCAGAATAAAGCTCCGAACCTGGCAAGCTTTCTAGAAATTCAGGACTATTGGAAGTCCATTTACGCAAGTGGAGCTGAGCAGACGACAAGATTTCCACCAGCTGTTTACGTAACACCAACGCATTTTCGACCGAGTCAGCACCTGACACGATGTCATCGACATACGCATCCCTTCCCAACACTGCAGCACCATGAGGAGCACGAGACGAGAACTCCTTCGCCAACTTGGATATACACCAAAGCGCCTGATAAGGAGCACAGGAAACACCGTAAGTCACTGTGAGCAAGCGATAATCTTTCACAGGGTCATCAGCTGATGCCCGCCAGAGGATGCGCTGATAATCACAGTCTTCGAGATCGACAAGGAACTGACGGTACATCTGCTTGATGTCTCCAGTGAACACTATTGCATGCCAACGAAATCTAACTAACAAGTCGAATATATTATTTTGCAGTTTAGGGCCTGGCAGCAATGTGTCATTCAGAGATTTCCCTACAGAGTCCTTTGCACTAGCGTCATATACAGAACGAAGAGGGGTGGTGACAGAGTGGGGGCGTAAAATGCCATGATGTGGTACATAATAAAAGCGACCTTCACACGACAAAGGAGGGTCAACTTCCTCCATGTGACCAGACTCCAAATAGTCATTCATGAAATTGACATAAGCTGTCCGAAAGTGAGGATTTAATTTAAATTTCCTCTCTAGATTTAAGAAACGCTTGAGAGCAATCTCCCGAGAGTTTGAAAACCTGGGTTTGTCCTGAGGGTCGACGAAGGTTAAGGGTACTACCATCCTGCCCTCAGAATTACGATGATATGAAGTTTCCATTTGCTTTTCGCACGACAATTCCGATTTCGATAATATCACTTGTTTCGGAGATTCAACACTTTCCAACTCCCAGAAGCGCTTGATATTATTGTCCAATGAGAGACACGACACGAGAAAGCACTCCTTACTGGGACCCTTACGACCGCGAGAACGATATGTGTTAATATCAGTTGAGCATTCGCCCATCACTATCCAGCCGAAAACAGTGCTAACAGCAATAGGTTGATCTTCATTACCCTTGTCAATACCAGGTTGAAGCGCTGCAGCGAAAATCTTGACATTAACTAGCATGTCGATTGGTCCAGATTTATCGAAAGTTGGATCAGCAAGGTCTAAATCCTTAAGATGCCTCCAAGATGAGACATCAAGTGGTTCTGCTGGCATATCAGCACATATTTTAGGAAGCACAAATGCTTCAAACGAAAAGCTACATGAGAAATCACCATTCGAAGGGAATATCTCACAATCAATAACTCCAACAGCATTAGTTGATGTTTGGCCGATGCCATTCACCGAGTCCAATCTATTTTTTATTGGTATTCCAAGTGCCTTTGCACATTTCAAAGTCATGAAATTGCAAGCACTGGCATTATCTATAAGCATTCGAATGGGTACCAATTTATTAAATTTATTTTTAATTAATACAATAGCTGTTGAGAACAAGGCTTGTGAATTTAAGTTTGGAACAGCCAATGTAACTTGAGTACTAGGTGAACTAGTAGGCTCCACCTCATTGCTTTTATCAAAATGTAATAAAGTATGGTGTTTGTTTTTACAAGTACCACAGGATACCAAAGATTTGCAATTTTTTACCGAATGAGATGGACGACAACAATTAATGCACAATTTTTTCTCCTTCACCTGAGTGAATCTATCATATGGAGACAATTGTAAAAACTTTGTACACTGTTCTAATTTATGACCTGGAGCCGCACATATGGCACAACGTACTCAAAGGTGGCACGACAAATGATGATGATGATTTAGGCTTAATATTCTTTGCCGGCTTTCCAAGGTCTTCAGATATCACACCCATAGAATTTTGCAATGCTTGACCACGCTTTTCAATAAAAGAAATCAAATCATCATACAGTGGTATCTCAGCATTTGAGTGCAGTTGCAATTCGAAGGCTTCTTTTGTGGCCACATCCAACTTTGACCACAATGAGTGGAACAACATGAAGTTCCTGTCCGGCAAATCATATTTTGACAATATTTCTAAATTTTCTTTGAATGTTCGACAAACTCTATTTAATTCTGTAGGATTTTTTGACTTCACTGATTCACAGTTCAATAATTTTTCATAAAAAATGGTAGCGATAACCCTCTTTTTATCATAATAAGATTTTAAAGTGTTATATGCTATTAAATAGTTCTCATCACACAATGGATAATTTTTAATTAAATTAAATGCATGACCACTAACACTTGATAAGAGGTAATGAAATTTCTCGACAGCGGGGATGTCTTTGTTGTGAATCAAGGAGTCAAAAATCTGTATGAACGATACCCAATGTTCAATTTTAGAGTCAAAAGGTACGATATTTATTTTAGGTAATCGAACACCTACACTAAAATGATTACTGGCACTATTATTTAGAATAGCAGGTTTAAGTTCTCCACTTTTTTCCGTTAAACGTAATTTAATTGATTTCACTAGTTTTTCAAACTGTGACGACACTTCTAATTCATTTGTCCTCTTATCGCTGGGTAAAGAAGCGAGTAAATCAACCTGAAAAGCATGAAAATCCTTCTCGATGTTGTTCACATCTTGCATACAATAACCCTGCAAGTCGGAGTTCTGCATATATTCCAATCTAGCAAATGCATAATCGCGACCAACACGATTCCTGTCACAATTTTCCGACTTATCACCGCCACCCATGTTTATTCGAAAGAAAGTATATTTATATATGAATTATTAACTTAAACGAAATAAAATTAAATTAAATTCTCGAACAAACGTGAGAGGAATAGGTTATTTTTAATTTGACAACTACTATGACAGCAAAACGTCACTGACAATTACGATGCGTTCAGAAACTATTAACTTTGACAAATTATGACAGTTGTCTGTCTATCACCATGAACGATTTACGATACGAATGTGTAAATTCCTGAACGTGTAAACGGAACGGAAAAACGCCCTAGCCAAGTGTGTTCTATGCTTACCCTCGAATGTTTTTATTAAATTTGCAACGACAAAATTTTTACGAGAAATGATATTGAATATGCGAAAATGATACGAAATAACGCGAAAATAACCACGGGCACTTTACAAATTAATTCGGTCGGAGGACCATAAAAATGTATGATTATTTCTTCGATAAAAGCGGACTGTAATTTTTTTATAATTTAAGTTTTAAAGTTCAAAGTTTTAACGAAACGAAAGAAATATGTGGAACTTGGTGTGGAAGGCTTATCAGCTGTATGAAACACGTACCTTTGTGATCTGCAGAAGATAGCGCAGATCTCGGCTGTAGCGGCTGGTACAGGCTCCTCACCGTTGGCTCGTTCAAACTTACCTTCGGCAAAGGTTTACCGTTAACCAGCTCCAGCGAGATGCAAAGACTCGTGCTTCCTCCAACGGATCTGCCTTCTTCGACGTTCACACACAGTTGAAAGCAAAGATTTTATACGATAATCAACTGCTCGATACGAAAGATTTGAATACTTTGAATTTACGAGAAAAGAGTACGTGCAATCGCACCGAAAGATTTATGACAACTCATTGAACGTTTTTTTTTTTTTTTTAAAGTTGACAAGTATGTTGCCAGGCGAAATTATCTAAAACCATGGGACAATTCTAAACAAAGACAATGAAAAAGAATTTTGACCCATATCTGAATGCAGGTCCGATTCATCGAATACGCCAGATGTTAAGTAACTGACCTCAATGTGTCCACAAGTCACTGCTACCACTGTCTTTAAGATTGAAAACTCTTTGTGGGTCTAGCTGGCACAGTTACAAAACGGTGCCATTTGATGTTTGATTATCACTCTTATTTTTATTATATTTTTAACTAAAGTTTTGCTGGTTCCGGATTTGAGTAGAAATTTTCCTAAAATCTATGGTTTAAAAATAGTTATTATTTAGACCTTTGTTTTCGTCTCTTTTAGCTCTGTAACTTTAGAAAAGCTATTTCCAGGTAAACACAATACTCAAACATAGCTCATGTTGCAAAAGTAAAAACATAGACATCAACTGTGATCAGTACAAAATGTACTGAAGTTTCTATGAAATCTTGCAAATAGATCCAGAGGCAGAAGCTTAATTCCAATGGCTCAATCATTTTGCACACTCTTTATCAACCTTATTACGGAACTATTTACAACTGTGCCCAGTAAAAAACAAATACTTTTTTTTTCTTCATACTTCTGTGACCCACCCTCTAAACAGGCTAATTTTCATTCCAGAATCATGGAGCCCTATGGGAATGTGCCTGTATTCATAGATGTGGAACGTGCACCAGACAGATTCATCATCACACAGGATATGGCACATAATGTGATCACTCGCAATGACAAAATAGTGGTCACTAGGTAAGATTGCTTGTAGACCTTTTGACTACATAGTATAGTCAGATAATACCTATTACTTTTATGTTATAAATTAAAACTTAAAGGTACTTCTGCAAGTGTTTCAATCATTTGGCTACATTTTTGTATACCATTCATTAGTAGAATCCAAAGAAAATTAATCAAACATGGCTAACATTCCATAGCATTTGACATCTTAGAATTTTTTTTTTATGTGATGAAGGTAGTCAACTGAGCTCTCAGCCCACCTATTGGAAAGCAGTAACTGAGGCCCGTGGACGTAGTGACCAAAAAATCGCCTATGCGCTGCCTACTCTGAGGATCTAGATGTATTGCCTCTATCTTTGCCAGTAATTACCTACACCGGCTATCTTACCCCCAAACCGAAACAGCACTGCAAACACTGCTATTTAGCGGCAGGTTAATGGGTAAGACGGTGGTAGCTACCCGGGCAAACCTGAACGAGGTCCTACCACCAGCAAATATCATGAAACAGCAGATATATTTTTATGTCAATACCAAGTCACATACATTTTTAATTTTTATTTATTTATTTATTAAAAATTAAAAATGTATGTGAACTCAAGGTTTTAGGTTTTAAGTTGGTAATAAAACCGAGATTGTGTTCTAAAAGTGTGTGATTATTATGGATTAATACAAGATATTATTGTTGGGCTAGGATAGATAGGCTTGTATACATTTTTATAAAACGGAACCCTTATAAATTCGTCATGTCCGTCTGTCACAGCCGATTTACTCGGAAACTATAAATGCTACAGTGATGGAACTTTGTAAAATATGTATTATAAAAAAAAAAATTGGGGTTGGGGCCCCCCATACATGTAACTGAGGGATATATTTTTTTTTTAGATGTATATAAGCGTGTGAGGTATCAATAGAAAGGTCTTTGAAAATGATATTAAAGTTTATGTGTCACATTTTTATTTAAGCGAACCGACTTGGAGATATCAGCTGTCAAAGTCTGAAAAATGTGTCATGTGTCGCACCCCTCTATTTTTAAACTACGTGGTATACAATTAAAAAAAAAAAATGTTATGCATATTAATAAACTCTATCAACGATTTTTGGTTTGATTAAATTATCTCGTATAGTTTTTGAGATAGGTTGTTAACTGTATTTGTACTTCGCGCGCGAGTCCGACTCGCACTTGGCCGGTTTTTGGATTCTACTTACAAATGGTATAGGTACAAATCGCTGGAAAGTTTGACATATTTTTGACTCTATTATAGAGATACGGGAGCTCTACAACTACAACTAAGATTAGCACCAAAATATTCTGCCATTTCTACAAAAATGTAGACAGATTAATGAGCCTTAATGAGGCATCCGAAATGCTCGAAGACACCATGATATTGGATGACATGATTTTTGTTCATGCCCACAGATGTCATATAGGTATACCATAGATCAAGCAAACTTATCTACTTAGCGTGTCAAATTAACTCAGTAAAATCTACTGAGTTGTCCGTAATGTCCGTCTTTAATTGCAGCTTTCAGCTTTCGGGCGTCAAATTTTGTAAGTTGAAGTGAACAAAAACATTAATAATGCCTCCTTAAGTAATATTAATTGCAACAACACAAAAAATATGAATACTCAAGGGTCTGAGACATATTTAAAATCATAGGCAAGTAACAACTTCAGTACAAAATCTGACACGCTCGGCCGCCATATAAATTAATGAACTTGTTTCTTCTATCCAAATCTAATTCTGTGTTCATGCCTTAGCAAAAAAAAACCTATACACATTATATTTCCTAAACAGTACAGCAAATAACCACCAGGCCTTGGATCCAGCAAGTCAATACCAAGGGATCCAAAACCAACAAATAACAAGCCAGACTGCATTATCACAAAATCAACCGTCAAATCAAATTGAAGCCGCTCAGAGTGAAGTTTCTAAACCGAAGACGAGAGCTATGTCAAAGTAAGTTGCTAACTTTTATAAAAAACCTGCCAAGAGCATGTCGGGCCATGCTCAGTGTAGGGTTCCGTAGTTATTCAAAAACGGCCGGGCCGATTATGTTCGAAAAAGTTTTATTTTTAAGTACCTTTATTTGTACCTAATGTATTACGACTAATGTACGACTAGAAAACGATCGCCGAACTGAAGATTGAGCTCAAAACAGGGGCGAAATTAATTTTTTCCTTTTAGTTCCGGCATATTATTGAACTTTTCGGCAGTAAAAATACATTTGTTACCACCCCAACTCCTGCGGGTGTCGTAAGAGTCGACTAAGGGATTGAAGTGTCACTGATCATTCTACAAGATTGATGATGGGCAGCAGCGTCATCATAGTGGACACATTACTGCGATCGCCAATCCGCTAGCCCTCCTCCTAATGCGTCTATACGCATAATTCATATTAGAGGCCTACGTCCAACAGTGGGCTAACATAGGTTGATGATGATGATATTTTGAAGGCGGTTTTACATTTATTTTAAGATTATTTATGTTCAGTTACCTATTACGAAGTCTCACGAGTAAATAATCATTGTGTTCTATTCTAAATATTCAAGATACTGATGCACTTTTTTACACTTTTCTATGGTAACCAGAATAGACAAAGCAGAGGCGGACTTAGCGCCTGTGCCTCGGCGCATACGCTGTCCGGAGTGTCAGCGTTACACTGCGGAAAATGAAGAAAAAATGCTTCGACATATTAAAAAGGTATGTAAACATTACTGATCGTTATCATTTTATCAACGTGCACTTTCAGTGGCAATGTTGACAGAAAAAGTTACAAATGTGAAAATGCTATTTTGTTCTATTACTCGTAATCTCAAAAAAATAGTACTCTCCTTAGGATACATACAAACTTTATCCTACTTTAAAAAAGAAAAAATCTAATATGACACATAATAATACTTTAAAATGACGCAAATTTTATTTATTTATTTTCCACACGTACATCTATCCTTGTAGGTATTTATTAAACCTAAGACAATAATGTAACTATTAGGTAACATATTGTTTATAATAACGAAAATACAGGGTGGACCATAAGTTATTTTACATTTCAAACCAAATCAAAATGAAAACTAATTACACCAGATGAAAACCGTTTATTAATAATGAAAACACATAAACAGGGAATTTATTTTTTAAAAATTACATCATCCATATGTGTTCCTTCATTATTTTGGCATTGCTGTAACCTGGAGCGAAAATTTTCAGTGACGGCCTGACAAGTGTTCCGAGAAATGTTTTGCATTTCCTCGCGAATACGTTGCTTCAATTCCTCAACAGACACTGGGTTGGTCTCAAAAACTTTACTTTTAAGGTACCCCCAAAGAAAAAAATCCATTGGGGACAGGTCCGGGCTGCGAGGAGGCCAGTTAATGTCACCTCTTTTGGATATCACTTTTTGGCCGAAAATTTCTCGAACTGCACTCAATGAGTTATTGGAGGTGTGACATGTTGCCCCGTCTTGCTGAAACCACGATTGTTGATTAAAACCATCAAAATCCTGTAGCGAAGGAGCAAAAAAGTTTTGTAACATGACAATATACCGCTCTGTATTCACTGTAACAGTGCGTCCTCTTTGTTCTTCAAAGAAGTAGGGTCCAATAATGCCTCTTGCTGACAAAGCTGCCCATACAGTAACCTTGGGTGAATGCAGGGGTTTTTGATGCTTCAATTTTGGATTGTTGTCACTCCAATACCTGCAATTTTGTCTGTTGACATCCCCGTTAAGGTGTGCCTCGTCTGAGAAAAAAATGTTTTTAAAGGTGGTAAACCTCTCTAGCATTTCGTTGGCAAACTGCAGCCTGGTACCGTGATCTTGAGGCATTAATGCCTGTACCATTTGGATTTTGTACGGATGAAAACGTAAATCTTTATGAAGAATGCGGTTTAAAGACGTTCTGGGCACATTTAAGACGCTAGACCGCTTTCGAGTAGAGAGTCTGGGTTGTTCACGAACAGACGCTCTTACACGTTCCACATTTTCGGGATCTCTTGATGTCCTAGGTCGGCCGGATCGTGGTTGTTGTAACGTGGAACCTGTCTTTTCGAATTTCGTAACCCAACTTTTAATCAATTGAATCGATGGAGCTTCATTTTTACGCCGTATATTGTAATGATTGCAATATTTTCGTTGCGATATAGTCAAAGAATCGTTATTTTTGTAATACTCGCGTACGCAGAACGCACGTTGTGCTCCGGTGAAGGACACCATGGCACTAAACTCCCATTGGCCGCTCTTTCATTCCGTAATCCCGCCGCCCTACCCCGCCGCCGCTACCCGACGCAGCTACCGATTCAAAAGTTAACGGACTTTTGGTCCACCCTGTAAATTATTCCAAATTATGGCGGTATGACTGAAAATACTGAAATACAGAAGATCTACCTTAAATAACTAGTAGATTACACGCCAAGGCCGACAAACATGTGATCAGAGGCTTTCCCATTTAACGGCCGAGGTGTGTATATTATTTTTCTGTTCAACGGAGCCGGCAGGCGGCAACTTAGTTTAGCGCAGCGGCCGGCAACGTGTTGTTGTTCGCCGGCCGGAGGGCAGCAAAATAGATTATTGTGTATCTCAATAATATCTCTTATTTCCAGGTACATAAAGGTGAAAATCCCTTCCAATGCTACATGTGCGACTACAGCACTTACAACAAAAGTTTATTCGAAGAACACGTTCGCATTCACCAAGGCATAAAACCGTTTAAATGTTCCCAATGTGAATATAAAAGCGCATCGAAGAAAAACCTAAAGAAACACGAACAAATCCATCGCCCAAACAATCCTTTAAAATGTAAGCAGTGCGATTTCATAGGACGACATTCTAAAGCTTTAAAAAGACACGAAGAAACACACACGGGGGGAAGTTGGTACAAATTTGACAGCTGCAAATTCCAATTTCAAAGTTTGGAAGCGTTCAAAAAACACGAACGTACACACAAGTTTGAATGCACGGATTGCGAGTTCAAAAGCTGTTCGAGACCGTTTTTAAAACGACATTTGATTAAGGAACATGGGTTGAATGATAGTGTTAAGAAGGAGAGTTTTTGCTGTCAAATTTGTGGGTGGAGTTCGAGTACGATGGCTAAGATTTTGTTGCATTTAATACATCACCCGAAACAGGAGGTTGATGAGAGTGTAATTGATATTAGTATATTGAGGAAACATGGTATTATGGATTGAAATAAATAATTTAAAATATTAAAACACGCTTTTTTTGTATTTCTGACAGCAAACCTTTTCATTTGATACCAGGGTCAAAACTATTTTCATTGTCTTGTTTCATACCACGTCACGCTTCTAGTTTCTGTCTCGACTCAGTATACACCACAGATAAAATATAGGGAAGATTCCGTGTTTTAAGACATACCTACCTGAACAAACTATTGTCATCCTTTACCATCTCAAGATGTATTCCATAAGGAAAAAGAGACAAATAAGGTAGTTCTACTCGGTCGTGAATTATATCACTGACTCCATTTTCTTGAACAATGCTACCAACCTGACTAGATAAAATGTCATTACTATTAGTGTTGTCCAGTCTTCATCGTATGCTTTTATCGGCAATAATAATATTTTTACCAAATTAGGTAGCGATGAACAGTGGGAATAAACCTTATTTCCTACCCAGAATCACGATCTTCTGCGATCCTTAATATGTCATGATTTCTAAATCTACATTTTAGGATAAAAATAAAATCACAAAATTAATGAAATATTTTCTTTAATTAAAATGTCAAATGTCATAAGAAGTGTTCTGTCTAAAACATATGCCACTAGTTGGCGCCACTTAGCGGTAAGGTCCCGCTAAGAAACACATTATCTAGCCTCAAAGAACAACTAACTAGAAGGTCATTTTATTTTTTTACATAATTTTATTAACTTGTACAAATCATTTAAACACGAAACTATAGGCGCTCTGAGAATTTAGACAAGTTTCTGGACCTGACGCCTCAGTGTTGCCGCCCTCATGAACGGCATTTCAGAAAACCCTCATTATAACATGTTTTACGAAACTTATCATCCCTTAAAGCATACCTAACAATTTTCGTATGATGGCTTCTTTATAATTAATCAGTCTACACAAGTATCACATGAGTGTCATTATTAAACTAAACTTACTTTACTTTCTGGTTGACATAACATTGGATGATTACCAAATATGGTGGGTACTACGTCAGAATGTAATCACTTATGGGTACGCCCTTGCCTAAAACAACAGCTTAAAAATGTGCGGAGCATATTTTTGAATACTTTTTAGGGCACCAGTCGTCTGCCTTTTTGATATTTTTGACCCATATTAGCCTTTGTTCAGTGTCCTGTGGAAACCTGTTGGAAATTAAAAACATCGATTCATTTTCTGAGTTGATCAATAGATTTATCGATATCACGATCGATCTCTTAAGTACAACACTATGCAATACAAATATTTGAATCCCACTATTTATAATTACATTACGAATGCAAATATGAATGGTTAATTCACAAAACTACACACATGTATCCGGCAACAAATATTGAATAAGATTTTCAGTTACTTTTACTTTACCTTAATAAGGTTCGAAATTTTAAAATTCAAGTCAAAACTAAATTACCGGTGAAACGTAATGTCTTTATTTTGTTCATTCAGGTAACCCTGGCGGTTTTTACACCCTGGAACCACACAAGTCATCACTATTATCACATTCCGTGCACTTATCGAACAGAAATATACATGAAAAGCTTTATTTTAATCACTTTTACTATTTGCGGTTTAGGTGCACTAGTATACCCAAACAAAGATCGTTGACAGGCATTGCCGGCGTCACCCACAGATATAATAGACTCGGTCTATTAAATTAATATGTCTATGGTATACACCGTCGGAATCGAGGGGCCGCACATAGTGTGCCACTAAGAGGGATAGACATAGTCACTTACTACTTACTACTAAGACGAAAGTGCCACACAGGCACTTAGTGACGTATTCAACCATTATTCAACGCATTTGTCTGGCACTTACATTTAGCATCTAATGCACACACACACAAAAAATAGTGGCACAGTGATAAGGACGGACGATTATCGTTCCTTTTCACTTCCACTAGTAAAAAGTTTCATAAGACCATCCCTTTCGTTCTTGCTATTATTATAACGTTGTCAAATCCATATTAATCCTACATTCATGGTCGGAATTGATGTTTTCTAAAACCGTTTTTTTTTCATATTCACTTTTTATCTATGTAATTTAAATCTACGCATTTCTTTAGCAAACTCAAAGCGAATACCAAATTACAGTCTTATTATTATATTATTAAACACTACAAGATAATATTATATTTTTTTAAAGTCACAAAAATCTAAAAGTAAATAAAGAACTATAAATAAATAAAATAAATAAATATCTTGGGACATCTTACACAAATCGACCTAGTCCCACGGTAAGCTCAATTAAGGCTTGTGATGTGGGTACCAGGCGACGATATATATAATAGATAGATACATATAAATAGATACCTACTTAAATACATACACAACCATGACCAAGGAACAAATATTTGTGATAAATGAATACACAAATAATGCCCTCGCCGGGATTGGAACCCGGAACCTCCAGCTTCGTAGGCAGGGTCACTACCAACTAGGCTACGGAGGCTGAACTATTAAATAAGCGTTAAATTAATGTCGTAATAACACAGTTTATTAAAGCAAAAACTGCAACTTGCTCGGAAACAATTCCATACCTAATCTTTCTATCAAATCAAAGTTAATAGACTCACAAACATATTATATAATAAAGGCATTGGCGAATGTAAAATATTTCTTGTAACTTGGTTAAAAAGGAAAATCTATAGTGAAACTGAAGAATTATTGCTGTAACACAACTTTGTATACTTATTACATTATAAGTACATAGTTTAGTATTCGAAATTCGGGTAGATTGACTAGGACCTTCACATTTCTCTTGATACTGCATATAATGTATTTTATAATCAGAGATCGGAAAAATGTGCGTCATTGTTCGCAATAATATAGACATGACTCCTAAGTTGATTGAATAATTAATCATTTAATCATTTTCAGAAAATTACATATTTGACACCGGTAACTATGAAAACCTTTTTAAATAGTCACATAAGCTTCGAAATCATATTTCACGAAATTATTCGTTTAATCAATTTTGGAGTCACGTCCATATTATTGCAAATAATGACGCACATTTGTCCGATCCCTGTTTATAATATGTCTTTGACCAGTTTTCATCGGGAAGGCTATACTCAACTTATCTGTAATGAGATGACGAATACTCTATTCGTCATTACAGATAAGTATTTCATTTAGGAATATAAGTATAATTATATACATATTTAGATAGGTAGGATAGGTAGGGTTTGCCGTGTGGTGACGGCAGTAAGAATACATTTGTCACCACCCCATCTCTTCCCGCGGGTGTCGTAAGAATCGACTAAGGGATTGAAGTGTCGCTGACCATTCGTTTAAGTTTGATGATGGGCAGCAGCGTCATCAATGTCATCATAGTGGACACATTTGACATTACTGCGATCGCCAATCCGCTTGCCCAGCGTGGTGATTATGGGCATGTGCCTCCTAATGCGTCTATACGCTAATTCAATAGGAGAGGCCTGCGTCCAGCGGTGGACTGAGATAGGCTGATGATGTGTTAGATAGGTATATATATTTTTATCTCTAGCAAGATCTTTGTATGAAAGAGCGAATACCTCCTAACACAAATGTTTAACTTAAAAGGAGGATTCAACACCTTGGCGCTTAGACAAGTTGCCAATCGCTAACGCTTAATCGCCAATCGTAAGCGAAAGGCAGCTAACTGTCTTTGTCGCACTAATAGGAAAGAGTGACGGAGAAGGAAAACTACGATACGCTACCAAGCGCTAGTGATTGGCAACTTGGCTAAGCATCCTTTTCTGCGACCATATAATTATAACATGGACGTCTAACGCCACGCGCCAGCTCGAAAATGCCCCCAAAAACAATTGTTCAATTGTGCCAAGATGGGCAGGACATAGCGCTTTTCTGAACACCGCGCATATTTCGGCGCAACATCTTTGACAAATGTTTATAGAATATAGCCAATAAAAACTTTGATGGACCAGTCACAACTATTTTTTCCCCTCACTAGCTCGTAAAGTGCTCGTTTATCCTTTAATACGAACGTGTAAAAACGCATATTATTCACTTGTGTGGCAAAGTAACGACCTTGGTTTTGGAATAACAAAACGTAAAATGCTCATGGAAATTGTTCCATATTAATGATAATTAAATAATTTGTTTGAGAATTTAGTGTAAAATACAAACCTTTATATAATATGATGATTTTAACATATAAATCCTAAAATTCCATAAGTAACAATTGTTTTAGTGAATGATGATAAGATGACTAGATGCAATCACAAAACGCAGAAAATGTCAACGTCAACATTGTCAAAGAATATTATAGGTTATAATCTTTATTTACCGACTCGAAAACGCATAAAAATAGTAAACTAAACAACTTTCAGGGTGTTCTGTTATAATTTTGTAAAAATAATGAATGAGAATGATTTAATAATGCATTGGCGTTGGTGTGCAACTACAGGAATGTGTTAAAATCGTGCTGCGTTTACTTTTTCGTGCTAAGTGTACTGCGACAAAATCTTGCATTAAATACCTACATGATGCATTTGGAAAATTATTATCACTAACCCGATGATGATTGTAATGTGAACAAATAATTACCTTTTTTGAGTTTCCTCGCTATAGTGAGGGGAAAAGTTTTGTGTTACACACGGGTGCAAATGTATTTTACTTCTCGTATGTTAAAACACTCGCTGCGCTCAGGATTCTATTTTAGAACCACTCGCGTCGCTCGTGGTTCAACTATAGAATCCTTTCGCTTGCTCGTGTTTCAATTTCATACTCGCGGGTAAAATACAACTTTGCACCCTTGTATAACAAATAACTATTAAATGGCGGTTAAAGTTTTTATAGGTTGATATTGACATTTATTACCGTGATGCATTGAAGAGGGTGTGACACTTGTCAACTAGAATTCAGGACCGTTTTTGAAAGGCAATTTAATATGGCGTGCGGCTTCCATGTTTTATTTGTTCGTAGATCCTTATGTATCAATTCGTTGGAAATAAATGAATTTGAATTTGTAGGCAGAGTCAGTACCAACCACAGAGCACGGACCTCTTTAGTGTGTAACCTTAGAGATAGAGGCGGCCTTGGCTGTCATTTTCATAGAAATCGACCGTGTCAGGTAATTTTGACATGTTAATGTAAATAGTGTTGTGGTATGACTCGATATTTTTATCGATAGATTAACCCTTAGGTGCATATGGTATCACATATTTTATTTCCAAAATGACTTATGTAAACAATCGATGCCAATTCGAACTCTGTTGCTCAGTATGACAGTCTCAATTGATTACATATTCTGACATGTGACATTTTGGTCGTATCGTTTTTGATACTCTATGCACCTAAGGGTTAAAACCAACAGTTATTTGACTAAAAATGTTACTTGAAAAAAGCTATTCAAACCATCTCATTTTTAAAATCTCACTAAAATTATGTCGTTATGAATGATAAGGAGGAGTCCGCTGGATGCGGGTGGCGCAGGACCGGTCATTGTGGCAATCTTTGGGGGAGGCCTATGTTCAGCAGTGGACGTCTTTCGGCTGATATGATGATGATGATGATGAATGATAAAAAAACAGTAAAATTTATACATTTATTTGAATTTATATTTACAATAAGTACCTACTTACATTAAGTTGTTAGCTTTAAGGTTAAAGTTAAACAACAAGTGTTAGGGTAAGGCTAGACAGAGGTTAAACAACAGGCGGTCTATATGTTACCTTTGCATTGGTTTGTTTGTTCAAGGTGTGCAAACTATATCTACTTATATTACGTTATAAAACGCAAAAAGAAAATGTAGGTATATCATAGGTGCTTAAATTAAAATTGTAACTATAAATGGGAACTAAAATTAAACGATCAACTGTAAGGAGTTTAGATGGTTAGGTAATTTAGGTATTATATATGAGGACAGATTAACTAGATGTATAAATGTATAAAGATATTTTTAAATTCGTAAATTGTACCGTTTTACGTTTTCTTGAAAGATTATCAGATGGGTTATTTGGGACAAGAAACACCTGGAAATTACATACTTAAATTAATATGTATTAACAGATAACATCAGAAATCCTTTAAAAGGTAGGTACTTTACTTTTAAAACATAATAAAATTATTTAGCAAAGCTAACTTACCTTGTCAAACGCAGGATGGAGTTTTAAAGTTGGACAGGCATTAGATGACAATATAGATCTTGGATTTGTTTTTACAAAACAGTCATTTTGGAAGTGGTCCACCTGTTCAACTTTCCAGTCGCCGTTATCCAGCGTTCTCTGACACATGGTTCTATAGGAAATCTAAAAATTAAGTCAGAATTTCTTAAACTATATGTTTTTGTATAGTTGCTTCATTGTCTGCACTCTAGATAAATATTATATTATTGCTAAATATAAATAAATAAATTAATGTTTAGGGGACAGTCTCATACAAATCAACCTAGCCCCGAACTAAGCAAAGCTTGTACTATGGGTGCTAGGCGACGATATATATATGTACTTAAATAGAGAAATACACATAATTATACTTACTTATACATAGGAAACGTCCGTAACTCGGGAACAAATTTTGAATTTCTACTACCACCGTTTAGTTGTAAGAGTTTACATAGACTATCGATAACATATTCAGCGTCGTGTCTCTTCACTATGTCTCTCGCCCATACTAATTTTATATTGAATTTAATATAACTTTTTTTACTTACCTGTGATAGGAAACGTTTGAATTTTATATACCCATGAATAGTTTATATACCCATGACGTCCCGAGAGGTACTGACAGCACATATGCGTAAAACGCATATGCGCGGCACGGGTTTTGTCTGTCACGCACGCCGTCTCTCTATAGGCGCCCTAAGAGTTCCAACCTCCTTGGTACCAACCAACTAGGGCTCAACTTGGTGGCAGAAAAAGTAGGTATCAAAAATCCTGTCGCGAATGTGTGCGAGAGCGTTCTCGTGACCCCGCCAAAAGACGATGAGGTGGCATGTGGGGGTTTTTTTAGTGGGTATACCGTAGGCCTCATTAGCCAAACGGGAGTCCCACATAACCGTTCGGGTCCCCTCCCGCACCCGGGCGGTATGCGTAAAGCATTTCTCCCCCCCTAAACAAAAAAAAAGGTATCAAAAATCCTTATCGACGCAGGGCGTAGGCTGGCTATAACTATTGCGCAAGCGTAAGACAGCAGTGTGTAGGCGGGTCTAGTAATGATTTTTGAAGCTGAAGGCATCTGAAGGACATATTTTACGACCTTGCGTATAGTCGTAAAAACTTGGGAAGGGGATTCCGGTTTGCTACAACCAAATGACGTAATACCATGTTTTTACACTGAAAAAAATATTTAGCAAAGTGACTTAGGTTGGCTATGTTACGAGGAAACTTTGATATATGTAACAAATCCTTGCTATCAAATTTACAAAACTAAAAAGGTTGAAGTCGATACCAGAGTTCTGGTTAAATCAACAAATAATATAGTACATTATACCAAACAACTGGTGAAATCAACAAAATACTGGTGTAATCAACCAAATTAATTTAGTAGAATGCCAACATAAAAAGTTTGGTAAAATCAAAAAAATATTTGTGATAGGACCCAATCAACCTTAATTTCCGGTTAGAATTACGCAAGATCTGATAAATCCAACTTAGCATTTTTTTCAGTGTAGAATGTCGCAATGTTAAAACAGATTAGTTGTGAAATGTCTAAAATTCCATAAAAACTTATTTTCAGTACATCCTACGAATAAATAAATCATGGAAGCCGCACGCCATACTAAATTGCCTTTCGAAAACGGTCCTGAATTTTAGTTGACAAGTGTCACCTCACCTCCTGTTCAATGCATCACGGCAATGAATTTGAATGTCACCCTATAGAACCTTAAACCGCCATTTAAAAATAGTTGTGATTGGTCCATCAAAGTTTTGATTGGCCATATTCTATAAACATTTGTCAAAGATGTTGCGCCGAAATATGCGCGGTGTCACGAAATGTGCTATATCTCTGCTATCTTGGCACAATGAGGGTTTTCGATAATTTTTCTACCACCAGGGCGGCGCTTCGTACGCACCTGGTCTCGACAGCTGTCAGATTCATACTATTCATAGGCACCTGGGCCTAAAATATTGAAATTCTATTTTATTTGGAAGAGAATTGATTTTGTAATGGATTACGACTAATACATGGTCTTCGAACTGAAGATTGAACTCTAAAACAGGCGCTCAAAGTCACTGGTATTAAAAATAATTACTATAACTTTGTTAGTTTCATGAGAATTGACTTGGAACTATTTTATTTATTTATTTTAGGTAACAATATGCCTAAAGTAATGGTTTTCAGAATAAATAAACCTAATAAATATGTTGAAAATTAAATGCGCGTTTTTATTTTGACAGTTCGTCAAAATAAAAACGCAGGGTCGGCTCAGTGCTGCCATCTCACCTCCCCATAGCGGCAGAAAAAGTATCAAAAACCCTCATTGAACAATTTGTTTTTGACGGCATTTTTGAGCTGGCGTTAGACGTCCATGTTACATATTATGGTCGCAGAAAACGCAGAATACATCTAAATTTCAAAATGTCATTGGCATATTAGCAGGACATCTAAGGTTCATAATAACCAAAATTCAAAACGATAGTGTCTCAGAATACCTAAAATATTACATTCCTTGTCCTGTTTTATTATCAATTTTAGCATTAAATTTGTTAAAAAAATTGTATGAGTAAGCGTCAGGTGCTTTTGCTGGCAGTCCCAATAGATGGCACTTCAGTGCAAGTTTAAATGTCACATATTGGGACATTGGAAATATTAACACTCAGTCCCAATAAACGCCAACCTGTCTTAAAATTATGTTAATAATTTAGATATAAGGTAATTATTTCAAGGTTGGGATATGAAGTATTAAAGGTACACACATTAATCATCGTTTAAATGCCGTAATAGTTGATTTTATCTTATCGATGGCAACTCAAACTATAATGACGAGTATTTGGTACAGCGTCGGGTACTAGTACTTCCACCTTATATAAGTTCATGAGATGCGGTATAGGTACTTTTCTTTCACATACGCTAAGTAATTCATTGATTGCACCGATAGATGGAGCCAGCAGCGCCATATCATCGGCGTAGCTAATGCTGTTTTATCTACTTCCATATCATAAATTATCCTATTATATATTCAGAAAGTGTAATGACCTGTATCAAGAAACCGGTGTCTGTGGTTGTATCATAATGTTAACATTAAAGTACAGTACATCATAATATTAACATTAAAGTATCGGGGGTATTCACATTACAAAGTCAACTTCTTTTTTTTTTTTTTTTCAAAACATATTTATTGTAGGATATTCTTACACTAATTGAGTAATTTCAAATGATTTGAATTGTTATATTTAGAGGTATTTTACTGAGTGGATATCAATGTGAATAAAGGTAAATTATCATTCTAAACTTATGATAAGGATGTAGATAAAGTTATGTATGTGACTGTACATAATTAGGCATTAATCACTCTCATGTTTAATACCTCTTATTATGCGCCAGCCACATAAATAACTATAAGCTAATACCGTTTATAAAACAGCCAGCATGAGTACTACTTAGCTCCTCTATGAGTGCATTTTCATAAACAAATTAAATAGCTTAGGTGATGTTAAGCCGCCCTGCCTTACCTGCTCCGCATTTCAAAGTAAAGGTGAAGAAAACGTATTTTCACACCTCATGCTCGTCAAAGCCGGATTATATGTCATCAAAAAGCAGGGCATTATATCCCTTGAATATCCCCAATATTAATGTTGTATGAAATGTCATTATCATCCGCCGGGCGATAATGTGATTACACTTTATTGCTATGACGATAAAGCCTAATTTCGTTAAGCAAAACGTGTAAGCACCGCCATTTTCAAAAACCGAAGCCGCGGGCACCGCAGCCAACTAGATTCGTACGTACATTTGTTAAATCAAGTAGGCTATCCAAAACAAGTTGCAGTTTCCATTTTATAGCTTTAACATTTAAGTTACCTATTTGATTGCAACACTATTTATTAATTTGCTGCAATAAATATTATCTACTAAGTATTACTACTGCTGAACATAGGCCTCCCCCAAATATTGCCACAATGATCGGTCCTGCGCCACCCGCATCCGGCGGACCCCTGCGACCTTCACCATGTCATCGGTTGGGTTTACTAATGTTTTGCAAATATTTTTTCCCAAAGTATCACATCGCAAACTATTTTTCCCAAATTTTCATTTGGCAAAAATTCAATTGTCAAAACTAATTATCGCAATTTTACAGTTAGCAAGCCTTTTTGTTGGCAAGCGATTGTTTAGCAAAGAATTACGTGGTCGTTTTTATTTTCCCAAAATATTTTTTGGCAAATGCATCGTTTGGCGTAACATACTAATCCCAAAATATTGTATGGCATACGATTTATACCGCATAATTATACAATATTACATCGCAACCAATTTTTCGCATAAAGTCATTTCGCCGAAAGATTGAAGTACCTATGTTTATGTTTTTTTTAATAGAAGCTCTCACGGGGTTTTATATTATGTTGATAAACAATTAAAAGTCGGGTTCTAAATAGTAATTTAAATGAAACTGATAAGGGAACGCAATGTCGAGGGAGAGGGAATAACAAAACAGTCGGTCGTCCGTCGTCGATCCCTTGCGAACTCCGAAGGCACGAGGCGTTGGTCAGGGCCGCTACGCTACAGCTCGCGAGGCCAAAGGCCGAGCTGCCAGAGCTCAGCAATTCCAATTCCCTGTTACACAATGGAATAGTGTATCATGAAAACGAAACGGATGGTCATAGGTCACCGGCTAAGCTCGAAGGCCGAGCTTTGCGCAGGGCCGAAGGCCCGAACCATCCAGAGATATTAATATTAGTTAGCGATTACCCTTTCTCAAATGCATCGGTCATCGATGACGCCTTCCTAGGACTGACAGAAACAGATGATCGAAATATAACATTTTCGGTACGCCTTCAAGCATAGACGTATTCCAAGGCAGGTTTATTTCAATTTTAATGTCTTACTCTTCTAACAGATATTCCATTAGATCGAATAAACTTCGGGAATGCGAACGAATGGCGATGGTATTCAAATTCATATCATAGAACCCAAATCAGTTCAGTTCCAGATCAAATTCAATCACGGCACAGCGGTATGAAGAATGTTACCCGTGGTATTATGCTGGGAGTCAACAGTTCATTAGATGAAGGGACGTACTGTCGAACATGCCGTGGTTTATTTAGGTTCGAAACTCTTCGCTGCTGGACAAGCATACCTACGAAGCTCTGAGTAGAGTTCATCCCAAGTAACCTGTCCAATTTAAGGGAAATAAAAAAACACCCTGTTTGCAAGAATAGTCGCTCTTATAAAGTTTAATAGATAATTGCTCTGTTGTAACAAACAACCCTATTCCTGACCACAAATAGACAAATTTACGCACCCACTTTCGTTTCGTTTTTGGTTACGCTTTTGATCGTTGTCGATCATTCTTTGTCATCTTAGTTCTATGGTTAATCCGGAGTGGTACAATCGTAAAATAAACAGGTTATACATCAGGCAAAACAACTCGGTTTTTGAAAGGTCATAATGTAGAATTAACGGGTCATCGAATTTTATTTGTTTCTAAATGAAAAGAATAAATTACGTAGCTAACGACCCGCGAAGATGCCATCGACGCTTCAAAAAACACGTTTTGGAGATACCTCAGGGTGGAAAATAGTTATTTTCAACACACTTGCTCGTAACGTAGGTATTATTGAACCGCTATTAGGCTCATAATCCAAAATATTAAACACGCGTGCTTTTTCATTACGTTATTGTTCTAGTGCGGTAATAACATAACCCGACCAAGTACGTTTGCAAACATTTGCAAGTATTATGTCATGTAGATGAAGCATCCGAATTTAGTCAGGTTATATTTATTTTTTAAATTGACCAAAGAGTTGACATGTGGCAGAAATAGCGGAATCCAGAATATTATTTCAAAATACTATAAATTTTCGTGAATAAATAAATGAAATATTTAAATTGTGCATCCAAATTATCAAGTAGATAATTATATTAAATAAATGTAAAGTTATCGTATTTTTATTTTATGATAATCGTTAATGATTCGCAGTTTTTTTTTATATTGGCTGTTTGTCGATAGGATTGCTGACATGTGGCAGAAATAGCGGAATCCAGAATATTATTTCAAAATACTATAAATTTTCGTGAATAAATAAATGAAATATTTAAATTGTGCATCCAAATTATCAAGTAGATAATTATATTAAATAAATGTAAAGTTATCGTATTTTTATTTTATGATAATCGTTAATGATTCGCAGTTTTTTTTATATTGGCTGTTTGTCGATAGGATTGCTGCCTTACATTTTTGCGCGCGTTTAAAAATTCCTTAGGTATGCGCGCGCCGTTTTCAAATTACCATTGTATTTGTTAATTTTGTTATTCGGAGTGGAGTGAATTTCAAATGTTTGTTGCGTTTATTTTGTTGTGTTTACTGTTATTACTTTCATGTGAATGGTGAACTCCAAGTAATGATCAAGAATAAAATAAAATGGTTAAACGTAACTTTGGGATAGTATCTAAGTAAGTAGTAATTACCTAGCAACAAAGGTTGGTGAAAGTGTTACTAAAAGTCGGGTATTCCTCGCAAGTGTGTTGAAAAACGTCGTATGAAACTCGTGTGCATTGATCATTATACTCTCTGCTATCTTATGCGCGCTCGCTTGCAGCTCGCGCGCACAATACCGCCTCGAGTATAATGATCAACTTAGCACACTTGTATCATAATGTACTATTGTTATACAAGGGTGCAAAGTTGTATTTTACCCGCGAGTATGAAATTGAAACACTAGCAAGCGAAAGGATTCTATAGTTGAACCACGAGCGAAGCGAGTGGTTCTAAAATAGAATTCTGAGCGCAGCGAGTGTTTTGACATACGAGAAGTAAAATACATTTGCACCCGTGTGTAACACAAAACTTTTCCCCTCACTAGAGCGAGGAAACTCAAAAAAAAATATTTGTTCACATTACAATCATCATCGGGTTAGTGATAATAATTTTCCAAATGCATCATGTATTGAATGCAAGATTTTGTCGCAGTAAATTTAGCACGAAAAAGTAAACGCAGCACGATTTTAACACATTCCTGTAGTTGCACACCAACGCCAATGCATTATTAAATCATTCACATTCATTATTTTTACAAAATTATAACAGAACACCCTGAAAGTTGTTTAGTTTACTATTTTTATGCGTGTTCGAGTCGGTAAATAAAGATTATAACCTATAATATAATATTCTTTGACAATGTTGACGTTGACATTTTCTGCGTTTTGTGATTGCATCTAGTCATCTTATCATCATTCACTAAAACAATTTTTTTTAATATATTTATTTTCAAAACTACAATTTATGTACGTAGATTAAATCTAACTAATCTACTTAACCTAACCTATATCTAAGATTGGCCCTTGTGGCATTGTACCGAGGATGCTGGCGGCATTTCCTCGCTGTATCGCAATACTGATGCGTTGTGCGAGGAAGTCGCCAGCTCTTCGGTCTCTAGTTACATCAACCAGACGTTTCGCGATCTCAGCAAACAATTTGCGTGCGCTGGGGCCCCAAGAACCTAAAGTTTCTACGCCAAACGGTACAAAATCGTACTCTTTGCCGAGGCCCTTATATTTATTACGTTTTAAAAATTCGGCATTTTCAGCCGCAGCGGCTGCCTTAAACGTAGTTCGTTGAAGATGGGACGGTGCCAGGGTGTCTACGCAAGTAGCATCCCATACCAACATCCGTCCCAAGCTCCAAGGAACCAAAGACACACCATCAGGTCTCTTACCATCATCCCTAATAATACCAGTAGGCTCAAGAAGAGCAGGTACGTTGATCGTGGCAAGAGACCTGCGGATTATGTCGTTAAGCGTCGCATGTCTGGAAATACGGCCTGCGCTTTTTTGACAACTTAGTCCGTGGTGTCCCAGTCGGTCCACGTCTGTGCCACAACAGCATAAGTGAGGGGTACATACCGCGGCCCCGAGTCTCAGGCCGGTTGCGAGCCTAAGAGAGGCCGGATCCAGGAAAGTACCAGTACTAGCCGAAGGATGGGCATGCAGCCAGTAACCAGCTTCCCGGGTTCCGACCGCCAAGCAATTTTGAATGCATTTTTGGCGTCCTCCAAACCCGCAGTCTCACAGTTAATAGGCAGAGCCCTTAGGATCTTTCCTGTGAGATCAGACGTGCTGTGGACGGATGCCAAAAATGCAGGAGAAGCCACACATGAAATTTTTCGTATCCCTAAACCCCCATACCGTATAGGGAGGGATGCTTGGGACCAGGAACGCTCCGTTAGCTGAATATTTAGAATTTTTTCTATGGTATTTTTGATTAAGTCGTCTAAAGGTGTTAATAAATTAATATTTTTCCAGAACGGACAGCAACGGAGCACGTATGTCAATTTAGGGACAAAAAGACAAAACTTAAGAATCGCAAGAGCATAATGAGGGCTAATTTCGAGTAGACGATTTGCGTGATTTTGGAATTTAGAAATCGAGTTAGAAATATAATCGGGAAAGGATTCTTCAAAAATAGGAGAACCCAGGAGGCAAAGTGAATATTTGTCTACTATTTTTATACCAGGAGTCAGACAATCAAATTTGGATTTTAAAACAGTCAAACTATAGGAAGTCTTTTGAATAAAGAGTTCGCATTTACTATAATTTAGTTCTAAACCAATATTTTCAAAATTAGTTTTGATAAGAGACAAATCGGACAGTACGGTATCCACGTCACCTCCTAGGGTCCCATCGTCTAGATACCAGACATTAAATTTTGATTTAATTTTTTGTATTATGTGATTTATGGCTAAACTGAAAATTGCTGGCCCAAGGGGGTCACCTTGCTGACATCCCACCTCAGATGATAATTGGTGGGACTTGTATAGTAATTTAGATGGATCTGCATAGCAGAGATAAAGGTAGTTATAGAGTTCGGGAATTTGTTCCTTTACTTCTGCCAGCAAAGTGTCCCTATTTACCGAATTAAAGGCGTTTTTTACATCAATTTTGACTACAATTTCACAATCATCGTGTGAAAGATAGGTGCGTAAAGCATGGACGGCTGCTTCGCACCCACCTTTCGTGCCAAACCCTAACTGAACTGGTTCGAAAATAGACTGTAATTTTGACTTAATGTAGACACATTAAGTCAAAACTACAGTTACAGAATTTTTCATACCTCTAGTATGGGAGTAACTAAACTGTGAAATCTCAATTTACATACTTATTTTTGTGACATTAAAAGGTACACTTTTTCTGCAAATGACCCTTCTACGTATACAAAAGTGCATCGATCATCACGGAGAATATTTTGAAAAACAATAAAACCATATTTATCTCTGCATGTTTGTTTATTTTTTCTACTTCGGATACATAAGGTACATAAGTTGCTTATAAAAAAGACATGTATGCCTAAATAAGTCTGTCATATAATTATGTATATGTTAGCTGTCCTTTTCAAATACTAATTATTTATCAAAGAGCTAACTAGGTACTACATCAAAGTTAAAACTAGATAAAAAAAAATTAAAAACTAGATAAACCTAAAAAATACTGAAAAACATTACAAAAAGAAGTTTAAATTTATAAATATAAAACGGGCTCGAGCTCAGTGCCTTGCGGCAGGGTGCCAAGAAGGCTGGCGGCATTGCCGTGTTGGACGGCATTGGCCAATACGTTGCAGAAGGTAACAACCAGCCCTCCTGTCACCCTGTTAAACATTAGGTCAATGTTACAGGTGTACATTACATACAATGTCGGTATCACTAACAATGTACCGAGAAGTTTCATAAGTTGCGAAACTTCTATAGAGAATGCTCTCTGCAATTTGAATTTTACAAGCAATTTAATCATGCCAAAACCGTTGTAAGTATACACGGTGGAATTTAATCGGTGAACAGGAACCCATTTTTCTAATTCAGTAATCGATGGCGGTCACGTTTATGTAGTACTTAAGTGGAACCAAGTTTTTTTTTTAGCATAACAAATTTTTATGTTGAAATTAAATTTTAATTAAAATTTATTGTCACCCTACTAATGGTTTAGTGTGAAAAGTTTAATACCTCTTTTTAAACTATCAGCCATGCATCGCTCTTATTTTACATAGGAATAGAGTCTATCGCAAAAATTAAAGCAAATGAGTGGTTATTGCTCATTTATGTTTTAAGTTTCTATGGCTGATAGTTTGAAAAGAGGTATTAAACTATTCAGACTAAACCATTAGTAGGGTGACAATAAATTTTAATTTCAACATAAAAAAAATTTATGCTAAAAAAAAACTTGGTTCCACTTAAGTACTACATAAACGTGACCGCCATCGATTACTGAATTAGAAAAATGGGTTCCTGTTCACCGATTAAATTCCACCGTGTATAAATGCCTTATAAGGTATATTTTATGCCTTGTTTACTAAATTCTTGAAGGGAAATGGGGAGAATGAGCACATTGAATGCTCGACAGCCCGCTCGAGTCCGGTCGAGTTTCCCTCCGTAACATAACATAACATACTAAATTCAGAAATACAATGTTCTTCATAACACTTTTTTATACCCATGGACACGTTCTCAATGAGAACTTACTCTTAAATTCTCATGAAAATTCTCGGAATTTTTCGAGTGTATTCCCGCAATTTTGTGAATGTTCTGCAACTTCTACATTGTATCACAATGTTTTACCACATTATGGGGTGTAGGTACAAATAGCTGCCTTTTAATGGAATTCAGCAGGCCTACATTTACAATACATCCTTGTCGGGCGCCTGTCGCGTCGCATAACGTCGATTGTCCTAAAATGTTTTGGCCGAGAATGTTTGGCATAATGTTACATGGCATACTACTTGTTTAGCCTACTTAATTTTGCGCATAGACGTTTAAAATACGTACACCATATTTATTCTAATATTCTTTACTCGAACGTCAAATGACCTAAAGCATAATAATCCTAATGTTAATTGTAATAAATATTGTTTTCCCTACTACTCGAACTGACAATTTTCACTGCGCCTATTTTTATCATGTCCGAAATTTCATTCAAAAAGGCATTTTAATAACAACATGCAAAACGTTTGAACAACAGGGTGAATGGTTAAAAAAATGTTCAAGTAATAAACCAGGGTAAAACCGACGTGGATTGGTTAGGTTTCGAGGCTAGGGCGGAGTAAATGGCGTAGTCTATAAATACTTAAGTATTTTTAATCGATTGTTTACATATCCTCATACTTACAAAACCAAAAAAGGGGGGACGGGGCAAGCCCCCCGCATTAAAAATACATAATCTGAACCTCCCCTACCTTAACCTGGATAGGTTCGTTAGGTACATTTTATCCCTTACAGCGGAAATAGAAGCCCCGCGCAGCGGGGCTTCGTCGACCGGTTCCCAGGTCCAAATTGCTCACTAAAATTCTTTGGACAACAGGGCGAATTATTTAAGAATAGTTAAGTTAATGTATAAAAAAATATTTTAAAAGTTAAAAGTAATCACTTTTAGTACATTAAATAGTAAGAACATCACCATTATGCACAATAATTTTTCGATACATATACATTAGACACGAAAATCATTAGGACAAACAATATTTTGGAACAACCAAGTAAGGATTAACAATTTCGGCATAACAAAAATATGCGCAACAATGTTTATGCCATTAATTTTTCGGCTTAAAGTTGTTATGCGACAAATTTTTCGAAATAAAAACATTATGCCACCCGATGTAGACCCATCATTGTCACGTTCAGCCAGTGTCAATTTCGCTGTTTACCTCTCTAACGCACGCACGTATTGGCTAGAAAGAGAGGCAAACAGCGAAATTGTAAAGTGTAACTTTAAAAAACGCGACCCATATTACTACATTATACATGGATACATTGGTTACTAATTATTACATGATTAAATTATGATTACATTGCTTTATAATTTTTTTGTTTGGTAACCTCTAGGTATTCCTTATCGCACGCACGTATTGGCTAGAAAGAGAGGCAAACAGCGAAATTGTAAAATGTAACTTTAAAAACGCGACCCAGATTACTACATTACATGGTTACATTGGTTACTAATTATTACATGATTAAATATATATTTCTTTTTTTTTTTTTTTTCTTGATAGCACTTTATTACTTATATATCATGATTAAATTATTATTACATTGCTTTATAATTATTGTTCTTTGGTAACCTCTAGGTATTCCTTAACGCACGCACGGATAGGCTAGAAAGAGAGGCAAACAGCGAAATTGTAAAATGTAACTTTATAAAACGCGACCCAGATTACTACATTACATGGTTAAATGTAACCCATTATATTGGTTACTAATTATTACATGATTAAATTATTATTACATTGCTTTATAATTATTGTTGTTTGGTAAACTCTAGGTAGAACTCTAGGCAGGTTATTTATGTTCGTTCACCGGTTCTTATACTTGCTACAATTGCAATGACTTTTTTCGTGTTGTATAAGTATGTTAAATTCCATATATAATAAGATGTAGGTACATTAATTTGGGGATATCTTTTTAAGATTGTTTTAGTTTATATTAATCCATGTTAAGAAACAGAAACGGGGATGTTTGTGGCGAGCTAATACTAAACCGAACGAGTAGCATTACTATACAGCGCGTTTTTCTTCATATGCTATAACTTTAAGGGAAGCTTATTTAGGTCATATATAATTAATTTCTCTAAGAAACTAGTGTTTTAACTCTTACCGTTATTGAGTTATTAAAAAAATATGTTTAATCACTGAACATGTGTATTGCAACCTTTATTACATTCTAATGTTACTTATTTTGACATGTGCCGTCAGTCACCTGAGATTAACTTTTATTTTATTCTTAAGGTTCTCTCACACTTACCATTTCATTTATTATGTATGAAAACAAAAAAAAAAATACTTTTTATCGAATTTTCCAAAAGCCGTTATACCAGACAACTTCTATTAATGGCCCAAGTAACCTGTCTAATTTATAGCAAATCGAAACGAACATCCTGTATGAATGGGCATTAGCAACAGCGCCGAAATACGACACACGGCCAATAAACCGATTTAAATCATACTCTAACTTATTTATCGTCATTGTCTGTCTGTCCAGTCCCTAATACATGTCCCCACTGACCAATTGTTTGGGTTCATGAGAACAGAACGCATAAAGGACGGCACGCCTATCTTAAAAGAAGCATAGTCGCCACGTGTCTTAAGTGATCGAACAGAGCAGTAGTTGCCACCACATATAATATTGAGATGTTGAAGTACTTGTTCTTCTGTAGTTCCCAAGTCTAGGTTGTATACATGTATGTATGGACGCGATGTTCCTAAAATAGTAGACCCAGGGGCAGCAATACCTCGTATAATGGTTGGTGAAGCTTGTTCTCGACTGTCCTGTCTATTAGGTACTCTCTCTTGACCATTGCGTTGATTTGAAGTAGAAGGTTTCGGTTCATCTCGATTGCTATTTTTTGTTTTTGCTTTCGAATTATTTGTTTCCCGATCGTCGTTTGTTGTGGAACGGGATTTAGAACGTTCAGGCTCATTTGTGGCTTTGGTATAGTTTGTGTTTTTTGTCCAAGATTGACTGCAGTCCTTATTATTTTTTGCTCGTGTTAAGGATTTTTGGGTGTTTTTATCTTCACTATGGTTTCTGCTGGAGCTTAATTGTACAGATACCTCACGATTCTGAGTACGGCAACTTTTCTCATTAGTTTCAGCAGATTTTGTTTTATCTTTATCCATTCTATTAGAATTTGTAGGTTTAGACCCTGCTCGTTTTGCTGTAATGAGAGCTCGGTTACCGGTTGCGCTGATCTTTTGTCCTACATTTGCATTTTGTTTCCCAGTAGACACTGGCTTAGGTAGGCGTTTACTATTCGGTGATTGTGAAAGTGTGGGTGCGTCGTGTTCCTGTATGGTGTTGTTACTGTTCTTAGTATGCGTGTTAGTACCGTGTGCACCTGAAGTTGAAGGTAAATGGCAATGCGAAGTATTGGTTACAGAAACGACACGAGTCGCACTGGTGGGTGGAATATTACTATTATCTGCGGTAGATTCACGAAGTTTACGTCGAGTAGATTTAATTTGAGAACGGTGTCCATCTGATGCGGTAGCTCCATAACATTTTTTATTTTTGTGGTTATTGTACGAACCTGGTTTTACTAGAGCCTTACATATCCCACACTGTATATGTAGACCGTAGTCCGATGGCTCATAATCGCCGTGACTTTTAATATGTTCCGTATATTCTGTGACAGTATAGACCACTTTGTTACATTCTCCACACTTGTAATATAGCTGATCACATCCATCTTTGATATTTTTCTCATTAGTTTCACATTTTATTGAGTTATTATTATCTAACGCGTTCCGATCTTGCTTACTTTCTTCAACATTCTCCATTTCATTGGGCGTCGATATATGAACATTAGTATTTTTAGTTTTGATTAATACACCTGTTTGAGTAACTTTGCATTCCAATTCATCAGATGCTTCGATTCCTCTACTAGTACTTCCTCGATCCTCGTGCTCACTAAGTGAACTTGCTTCACTTGTACTTGAATCACGAGTTTCTTGATTGTCGTTTGAAGTTCGGTCTCGTGAGTTAAGGTTTCTAAGGTATCTGGCGAAACGTTTTAATAATTTAGGTTGATTGCTGTAGCGTTTTCTTTTATAACAACATTGATCGTGTTCATGACAGGATCGTCTTTTACGTTTGGAATTTGAATACTGATTATTTACACCCTCTGCATTCAGAATCGTTTTTGGAATATTGTCATTCGTATTCAACGATCCTTGATTAAGACTTTGTATATCTGATGATAGAGCTTGTCGTAACTGGGGCATGCTAATAACATGTGATTGTTGTTGCATGGCATTAACTTGCGGTTGTGATACGCCAGCATCTGACGGTTGTTGTGATATGCTGCCAGTAGATTGCAGTTGTTGTGGCGTTGTAGTAGCATGTGGTAGTTGTTGTACGCTTGTAACTGTCAGCTGTTGTGGAACTTGCGTAGGTATCAACTGTTGTGGCACGGCAGATTCTAATGACTGTTGTGGGACTCTGCAAGTAGCTTGTGTTTGATGTTGCATACTCGGAAATGATGGCTGTGGAGGCATGCCAGTTACTGACGATTCTTGTGGCATTCCAGTTGCATGTGATTGTTGTTGTGCGATTGTAAATGTCGTCTGTTGTGGCATGCTGTTAACCTGCGATAGTATCAACGGTTGTGGCATAGTAGTATCTGACGACTCTTGTGGCACTCTGCCAGTATGTGGTTGTTGTTGCACACTAGGAAGTGGCTGTAGTGGCCAGAAGTAATTGCCAGTAGCTGGTGGCTGTTGCGGTATGACAGATTCTTTTGGCAAGATAGGAACTTGCGAATGCCCTGTAATTTGTGATTGATAAGAAACCGACGGTAATTGTGGCATGCCAGTTACTTGCTGTGATAACATGCCAGTTACTGGCGCTTGTCGTGGCATGCTGTTAACTTGCGACGGTGTCAACTGCTGTGGATTTACCGATCCTAAAAACTGTTGCGTCACTCTGTTAGTAGCTTGTGTTTGATGTAGCACACTAGGAAGTGATGGCGGTGGTGGCATACCAGTACCTAGCGCCTGTTGTGACATGTGAGCTACTTGATACGGTGGCATCTCATTAAATTGTGGCATATGGGAAACTCGCGCTTTTTGTGAAATTCCAGTATTATACGGTAACGGCGAAGTTTGTAGCTCTGATGGCATACCAGCAGTTTGTGATTTTTCTGACATGCTCTTTACTCGTGATTGATCTGGCATACCAGAAGGTTGCCCTTGTTGTGTGATAAGAGTCCCCTGTGATAGATGTAACATACTACTCTGCGACATGTACTGATTGTTGTCTGCCTGGAAGGTATTTTTTTGCATATTAATTTCCTGAGACATTGATTGTAACATGTCTTCTCTCTGGGCCATATGTGTCGATCGGGGTGTGCAGGTAGATTGCGATTCAAAGTAGGGCAATGTGTTTGACCTGTAATCGTTTGATGCAGCTTGCGTCGTCGTTGGAGTATGGTGGTAATGGCAATCCATGCTTTGCTTTACATGGCTGTAGTCAGTTAGTGGTGCTACAGGTGTCTGGACAGTAATTTGGGAATGGTTGACTGAATCCGATGCGTTTTCCATACCGACCCCGTATCCAAAATTACCAGAATTTGCAAAATGTGTCATCATTGGATTATGTTGTGGTGACATACTATGATGAATTTGCCATGGTTGAATATTGGTTGGCCATGGTTGTTGTGGCACGCAAGTATCTCGGAGGTGTTTTGATATGCCATGCATTGGCGGTTGCTGTGGCATGCTGCTAGGAACTTGTCGTTCTGTCACACCAGGACCTTGTGGACATTGCATGCTGTTAACCTGACACATTTCAAGCATTTGTGATTGTGACATGCCGAGTACTTCTGGCTGTCGTGGCATGCCAGGTGCTTGTTGTGGCGGCATGTGATAAACTTGTTGTTGTGTTGCCGTATCAGTGGCTCGTGTTAGTGGTGAGCTGTGGGATATAAGTGGTATTCTTGAAAACTGTGCCTGTTGTTGCATCCAAGCGTTTTTAGTGACTTTTCCCTGCGATTTTAGTGACTCTTTTTTCTTCAACTTCGCTTGGTGTCGTTGTGACTCGCGAGCGGTTGCAGTTTCTGGTGGTTGATGTGGAGTGCCACCATGCGAGAAATTGTGTGAATTGTTGCTTCCTGGGTCGTACATCTGTTTATACCATTGTCTCTTACATTCAAGTTGCCAGTTTATAAACTCTTGTGGCATACATTGTGGCATAACTTCGTAGGGTATTTGTGTATTGTTAGGACATCGAGGTGGGATTTGTGGCGTGCTGGCAGATTGTGAGTCTATATATGAGGATACATTTGGCATATGAAGGCCTGACTGTATAGCTTGCAGCATGTTTATTGTAGAAGTATGACGGTGACCCGTTCCTTGTTCTATTTTACTGTCGCCAAATTGTAGTAGCGCATTAGTGGCCGGAACTTGGGAGTATTTAACTTCCGCTGTATATGAGAACCTGCATTTAAAACTGCCAGAATTTGATGACGCAGTATTGTCCGTTGAACTATGATTGTTATTTAAACCATTTTCGTGCGTCAATGGTCCTGTTTTAAAGGAACTATCTTCAAAGTTGTCGAATTCGCTACCACTGTCAAGTTGTAGCATATTTGTATCACAAACTGCGAGCGACTCTTGTATACTTGCTAATGTTTGATGAAACTGTGATACTAAGTCCCCTTCGTTATCAGGTAGCTCTGGTTGTATACTTGTTATATGTGGCATTAGATCTGTCTCAAACGTGCACGATTCTGGTAATTCAGGTTCAATTGAGGGTATTTCACTTTTTATTTCAGGAGTCTCGATTTTAAGAGTTTCTTCAAACTCAAAACTTGTTGACCCACTTATGTCTCCTAAAATTTGTTCTGACAGTACATCCTTAAAAGCTGCGCCTGGCGTGAAATCGCGATCTACAGGGATCAGGCCAGTTTCGTCCGGAACACAGATCGTGTTTTCTTTTTTAATTTTATCTTTCGCAATTGAAGGAAGTGGTTTTTCAACCAATACATTATTTTGTGAAACACTTAGATAGTCTAAATTGTGCGATTCCTTGATTGACGAATGTAAATTTAAATTAACAGCCATATTTACCGTAGTATAAGTGTCAGTATCTTCTGATCTTGGAGTGTCATATGATTCTCGTAATGAAGCTGATGTATCTGGGATTTGATCGTTCTCACCAGATGTTGAAGGACGATGAAGCACATTTTGGCGAACTGGTGACACACAATGCCTGTCATTATTTCTGTCTCGGATCATACTTGTAGGAACTTCGTTTTCAACAGTTTTAGCTTTTGGATCTGCTTCAATGGCTACTACAGGAATATGAGGAGAAACATTTGGTTTAGGCACTGATACCTTTGCACTATCTATTTCCGATTTTGTCGCCACAGGCGTCTGTTGGATACATACAGATCTATTGAAAACCCTGGACCTGGGTCGGTGTGTCAAAGCTTGTATGCTTGCATTGAGATTTGTAAGCACGCTGTGTGTATTTGTATGTTCAAGTCTGCAGTTTTCTACATTACTTTCTTGATCATTGCAAGGCTTTTGACCATCACAGTGAAGATTACAATCCATTTTTCAAATGTTCATTTATGAAATTAATTTATATTGCTGAGAGTGTTCATTATTTTATCCGATCCGACGCCGATTATCCCATTTTAACTTCGAATTGTACTACTGTTGCAATTGTAAATGTTGTTGAAGCTATCTGTAAAAGAAATCAATTATTGACATATAATGTGATTCATTTTTTAACTAGTCAAACAAATATATTCTGACCATCAATTCCTGATTGTAAATAAAACCGGCCAAGAGCATGTCGGGCAACGCTTAGTGTACGGTTGCATAGTTATTAAAAAACGACAGGGCTGATTATATTCAAAATAGTTTTCTTTTTAAGTAATAATTCTATAAGCCCAATTCTATGATTTTTTTCATATTCTTCGGATCCACTGATCAAAAGTTAAAGAGGACACAATTTTTTTGTAATTCTGGATTTGTTATATCAGAAAATATTAACTTCATAAAAACCTTTTTATTTTTGAGCTCCTTATTATTTTTAAAAGACCTATTCAACGAAAGCGATTAGAGTAAAAAAAATCTGTATTTTATTCTACCACTTTGTCTTTGTAGTCTTATGATGGTCCTTTTAATCGTTTATCGTTGTTCTCAACACGTTCTAGGGTAAGTGCTCCAGTGAATGAACACTTAAGGAAATTTTCAACTTAATTTTTTTTTGTGGCTGGGAGCAATAATGAAGTTTAAATATGAATGTTCTTATCGAGTAAACCACTATTGTAGTTTTCTTAAATCAATTTTATTTTGCATTAGTGCTGCACAGTTTTAAATTATAGCTGACTGTAGGGGATAAAATGGAAAATCACCAGTGAATGAACACAAAATTCTAGTAAATGAACAAATCAAACCAATTAATGAACTACCTTTAAAATAATGTATTAAAATGCAAAAAGTACTCTATTTTTAATTGGTAGTACTAGTAATATTCGATAATTGAATTTTAACTTTAATGAGACATAATAACTATAAACATGATTAAACGACATCAATTACAGTTTCACATTTCTGCATATTCTGGGAAGTTTCAATTAACTCTTCCGTTACCATTGAAGAGTGACCTTATATGTCGCTTTCGTTAAAAAGTAAACTGAGCTCATTCTGCATATCAATTATCATCATCATCATCTCAGCCATAAGACGTCCACTGCTGAACATAGGCCTCCCCTCTGGCCCTCCACATGTACCGGTTAGATGCAACCTGCATCCAGCGTGTCCTGGCGACCTTCATAAGGTCGTCTGTCCATCTTGTGGGTGGACGTCCTACGCTGCGTTTGCCTAGCCGTGGTCTCCACTCGAGCACTTTTCGACCCCATCGACCATCTGCTCTGCGTGCAATGTGGCCTGCCCATTGCCACTTCAGCTTACTAATCCGGAGGGCTATGTCAGTAACTTTAGTTCGCCTACGGATCTCCTCATTTCTGATTCGATCACGCAGAGAAACTCCGAGCATAGCCCTCTCCATAGCTCTTTGAGCGACTCTGAGTTTAGAGATGAGGCCGATGGTGAAGGACCACGTTTCGGCGCCGTAAGTCATCACTGGTAACACACATTGATTGTAGACTTTCGTCTTAAGGCACTGAGGTATGTCGGACGAAAAGACATCGCGTAGTTTCCCGAACGCTGCCCAACCGAGTTGGATTCGGCGGTTGACCTCTTTCTCGAAGTTGGACCTACCTAATTGGACTACTTGTCCTAGGTAGATGTACGAGTCAACAACTTCGAGTACCGAGTTTTCAACAGAAACCGGGGTGAGCACAACATTGGCATTTGACATAACTTTCGTCTTATCCATGTTCATTTTCAAGCCCACCCGTTGAGAAACTCGGTTAAGGTCATTGAGCATTTTGCTGAGTTCCTCCGTCGACTCTGCCATGACTACGATGTCGTCGGCAAACCGAAGGTGAGTGATGTTTTCGCCGTTCACATTGATGCCAAGTCCTTGCCATTCCAGGAGCTTAAAGGCATCATCCATTGCGGCAGTAAACAGTTTCGGAGATATAACATCTCCCTGCCTTACGCCTCTTCGCAACGGAATAGCCTTCGTAGTCTGCTCCTGTACTCGGACCGACATTGTGGCGTTGCTATACAAACACTTCAACACTTCGATGTACCGATAGTCAATGTGGCATCGCTGAAGAGACTCAAGCACTGCCCATATTTCTACCGAATTGAAGGCTTTTTCATAGTCCACAAACGCTAAGCATAATGGCAAGTTCTTCTCCTCCTCGGTCTTCTGTATAACTTGTCGCAGCGTATATATGTGGTCTATGGTACTATAGCCTTTTCGGAATCCAGCTTGTTCGGGAGGCTGGAAGTCATCAAGTCTGTATTCGAGACGGTTCGTGATGACCCTTGAAAACAGTTTATAAACATGACTCAGAAGCAGTGGCGGCTGCTGACTTCGAGAACCGGTGGTGCACTTAGTATAGTTAGTATGGAAAATAATGCCGTAATTAAAAAATGCAATTTGCACATTTATTTTCACACATACAGCTTTCACTTTTGACTTCATAAAATATTATTTTATTTACTTTACCTACAGTTTTAATTTTGTAATTATGCTAATAAGAAAATTAAGAAATTCCGTGTAATAACACTAATAACAAACAGAAAAAACAGGTGCAAAGATATTTCGCCTCTCCGCCTCTCCGGCCGATGCGCGCCGCCTCGTGTCTAGTCGGGAACTTCCGGAAGGCATCGGCACCGCCCAGTCGGGACGGCGCTCCAAATTCGCATATTTCTTCATACAGTTTGTACGTAGCATCTTCCGTCTCACGCGCTAGAGGTGTTTGCGCGATTCCCATACAATTTCGACTCGATGACGAGTGCGCTCCGCCGAGCGCACGGATGACTTTTAGTACGTGCGAAAAAAATAGTTCATAGGACTTCGCCACAGTGAACGGTTCCATAGATTTTTTTAAATATGAAAATTAAAATATAGGAATGTCGTATGGACTGAATGGGTATATACTTATTTGAAAGTGTTTATTGATGACGATTCTGTTGAATTTTATGGTAGTGCAGCGCACGAGCGCACTTAAGGTACAGCCGCCACTGCTCAGAAGCGTGATGGGTCTATAGTTCTTCAAAAGGCTGTTATCACCTTTTTTGAAAAATAGCACCACCTCGCCTCGGTTCCATGCTTCAGGCGTTTTGCCCTCGGACAAGACGGAATTAAAGAGCTTCTGGAGGACTTTAAGAACCGGTGTACCACCCGCTCTCAGAAGCTCTGAAGTGATTCCGTCATCGCCCGGCGCCTTGTTGGTTTTAAGCTGCTTCAGGGCCATCCTAATCTCGTACAGACTGATGTCCGGGATATCCTCGGTGTAGTGTCGGGACAGCTTGGCTCTTGGATCTCCTACCAAACTGTCAACGGGCTTTCATCATCATCATCATCATATCAGCCGAAAGACGTCCACTGCTGAACATAGGCCTCCCCCAAAGATTGCCACAATGACCGGTCCTGCGCCACCCGCATCCAGCGGACTCCTGCGACCTTCACCAGGTCATCGGTCCACCATGTGGGGGGCCTACCCACGCTACGCCTTCCGGTACGTGGCCGCCACTCAAGAACCTTCCCGCCCCAACGGCCATCGGTTCTACGCGCAATGTGCCCCGCCCATTGCCACTTCAGTTTAGCGATTCGGAGAGCTATTTCGGTTACTTTGGTTCTGCTGCGGATGGTCTCATTTTTAATCCGATCACGCAGAGAGAATCCTAGCATAGCCCTCTCCATTGCCCTTTGGGTGACTTTGAGCCTTCTTATGAGACCCATTGTAAGCGGCCACGTTTCAGTACCGTATGTCATCACTGGCAACACACACTGATTAAAGACTTTCGTCTTCAAACACTGCGGAATATTGGACGAAAATATGTGTCGTAGCTTCCCGAACGCTGCCCAACCGAGTCGGATTCGACGATTGACCTCTTTCTCGAAGTTGGACCTACCTAACTGAATAGTTTACCCTAGGTATATATATTCGTCTACAACTTCGAGTGTAAAGTCTCCGATTATTACGGGAGTTGGTGCTACATGGGAATTCGACATGATTTTCGTCTTATCCATGTTCATCCTAAGACCAACTCGCTCGGAGGCTTTACTGAGGTCAACGAGCATAGTACTTAAGTCCTCCAAGGTCTCAGCCAAGACTACTATATCGTCAGCGAATCGAAGGTGAGTGAGGCACTCGCCGTTTATGTTGATACCCAGCCTTCTCCAGTCCAGAGTCTTAAAGACATCCTCCAGTGCAGCGGTAAACAGCTTAGGGGAGATGACATCTCCTTGCCTAACACCCCGCTGCAGCAGAATAGGCTTCGAGCTCTGGTCTTGGAGTCGGACTGACATTGTGGCGCTCTCGTATAAACACTTCAACACCTCGATATAGCGGTAGTCGACTTGGCACCGTTGGAGAGACTGTAGTACTGCCCATGTTTCGATCGAATCGAAGGCTTTCTCGTAGTCCACAAACGCTAAACAGAGGGGCAGGTTATATTCTTCGGTCTTCTGTATAACCTGGCGAAGCGTATGGATGTGGTCTACGGTACTAAAGCCTCTTCGGAAACCGGCTTGTTCGGGAGGCTGGAAGTCATCAAGCCTGCGTGCAAGACGATTCGTAATGACTCTTGAAAACAGCTTATAGACATGGCTCAGAAGTGAGATGGGTCGGTAGTACTTCAATAAAGCGTTGTCACCTTTTTTGAAGAACAGTACCACCACACCACACACACCTCTGTTCCATGCCTTTGGCGTTCTCCCTTCCAGTAAGACGGAATTGAACAACTTCTGAAGGGCCGTAAGGATCGGTTTACCACCCGCCTTCAGAAGCTCAGCTGTAATTCCGTCCTCCCCAGGCGCCTTGTTATTTTTGAGCTGTTCAAGAGCCATTCTAATCTCGCACAGGCTGATGTCCGGGATATCTTCTGTATAGTGTCGGGTCAGTCTAGCTCTGAGGTCTTCCGCTAGATCAACTTCGGGTCTGCTAGTTGACGTGTACAGCTGTCCATAAAAACCCTCTATCTCACTCAGCAGCTCAGATCAGGATGTGACGATTCTACCATCCTCAGTCTTTAATTTGGCGAGCTGGCTTTGCCCAACAGACAGATCCCTTGCAAAAACTTTAGAGCCCTTGTTCCGCTCGATGGCTTCTTCTATACACTTGGTACGGAATTGGCGCATATCGCGTTTGAGGGACTTAGAGATCTGTCTGTTGAGCTGCCGGTATAAAGTCGCATCAACTGAGGATTGTAGAACCAGTTCACTCCTTTTTTCCATTAGCTTCTGAGTGGAGTCTGAGAGCTTTCTGGTCTTAGTTGTCCGCTGGGCCTTAAAAAACTTAGACCCAGCGCTATGGACAGCTTCCACAAACCAACGGGCTTTGCGACCGAAGTATATAACTGTCCATAGAACCTCTCGATCTCACCTAAAACCTCTGCTTTTGTTGACGCTATGCTGCCATCTCCCCGTTTCAGCTTTGTCAGCTGGCTTTGCCCAATAGACTTGTCCTTTGCGAACACTTTGGAGCCTTGGTTTCGCTCGATTGTCTCTTTAACACGGTTAGTATTAAAGAGACGCACGTCATGTCGCAAGGACTTGGATATGCGTCTATTGAGCTGCTTATATGACTCCGCGTCATCCGAAGATTGCAGCTGTAGCGAGCGTCGTTCAGCCATGAGGTTTAAAGTTTGAACGGTCAGTTTTTGAGGTCTATCTTTACGGCGCGGTCTAAAAAATTTAGACCCTACCATATGGACAGTTTGTACTAGCCCGTCGTTGATATCGTCCACTGATGCCAAGTCCTCAAGGCAAGCAAAGCGGTTAGAGAGCTCAAGTTGAAAGCTTTCGGGGTTTTGGACATGGGCTCGAGTGGGACGAAGCGTAGACTTCATCAGGCTGGACCTTTCAAGTTTAACATTGATATTCAGTGAGCCCCTGACGATTCGATGATCGCTACCGGTTTTCACCCTGTTGATCACAGACACATCACTGAATATACGTTTCCTGTCGGTCATGATGAAGTCTATCTCATTTCTCGTGGAACCATCGGGACTCAACCAGGTCCATTTCCTTTGAGGCGGCTTCTGGAAGAAAGAGTTCATCATAAAGAGTCCCTCTTTCACCAAAAAGTCGCCCAGCCTCTGTCTATGGTTCCGTTGTCCATAGCCAAATTGCCCCACTCTCAAATCATCACCGCTTTTCTTGCCCAACTTTGCATTGAAGTCCCCCATAACAACAGTGAAGTAGGTTTTAGAAGTATGTATGGCCTTACTTATGTCCTCATACATAACTTCTACTTCATCATCGGAGTGTGACGAGGTCGGTGCATATACCTGAATGACCTTCAGCGAATATCTTTTGGATATTCTGAGTACCAGGTATACCACCCTGCACGACACACTTTCGATGGTTATTATGTTGTTTACGAGGGACCTGTGGACGAGAAACCCGACACCACCTTGGGACTGTTGGTCGCCCTCCCGGTGGTAGAGCAAGTTACCGGACTTCAGGGTTACGGTGTCCTCCCCTTCTCTACGGACTTCGCACAGCCCGACTATGTCCCAGTGTAACTTGCTCAGTTCCTCTTCCAGCTCGTAAATCTTTTCGTCAGCCCTCATAGTGCGGATATTGTGTGTTACCAGGGCCAATCGTCGTGGGGGTGGGTAGCCGGATAGGTGCCGGTGATTCTTAGCACCCCTTGCCCTGTTTCTCTGGCCGCTACCGTAGCCAGGAAGAGCAGGACTGCCGGGCACTAGGGGCCTAGGTTGTGTTTTGTTCATTTCATGGGGGGGGGGTTGCCATACGCGCCACGCTTGGCAGGCGGGTCGGCGCGCGCAGTTTGTTACTTGTTACTCTGCGGAAGATGCTGCTGCCCATCTTCCGGTATTTATTCCCTTAGCAGGCTCTTACTGCAACCACGGGATGATATGGTGGGGGACTATTCGCAAGCCGGTCACCCCACGGCAAATCAATTATAGCACTTAAATACTTTCGATTAACCAAATATCCGTTTATGTTTGTTTCTTCAGTGGCATGAATTTAGACAATTTCGGTGAATTAAATAGCGTTGATTTTGAGATATTAAAACTGGCACTTGATAGTTCACTAGTTGCAACAGCTTTTAGAGGTTTGTCGAGAGATTTTTGGTCATATTGGAATCCTTTATTTATGTTATTTTTTACCTTTCCATGTCTAAAAACCAGACAAAATACAAAATAAATGATTTAGTTCATTCACTGGTTTTTGCAATCCAATTAATGAACTAACTGTGTTTGCGGTAGTTCATTAAAATTTTAATATATCAAGTATTGTTCGAACACTGGCCCTTTGCTAGACAGTACATTTCTATTAAATTCATAGAAAACCAAATCTTATTACAACTACTAAAACGTCAGATATAGAACAAACAATAAATCACGCAATTCCAGTGAATGAACTCCCCCGTTCGATCACTAGGTTTTAAGCCATTTTGAGTTCTAGTTATAGAACATTGGATTAAAAACCACTATTTGAATCGAAATCACATTAAACTATACTTTAATAGCATGATCATAACCTTCCGGTTTCAAAAAAACACGCTCCGTATCTGGGAGATGCACGAAACGCACACGGTAACACATTAAACAAAATGTAAGCTTACCTCAATCCTTATAACACCTCCATATAAAAAACGAACCAGCGCAACGTGCCCAATTTAGATCATCGCCATTTGGACACTGATGCATATGAGTTGATGTGAGTGCTACCAGAACTTGTCAAATAATATTCCTAGCCGAGAAAAAAATATAACGCGTAGTAGAAATGTACAGAAAACTTATTTTATGAAAAAAACTTGTATTTTGTTCGTTCACTGGATTTGTTCATTCACTGGAGAACTTACCCTATGATTTGTAATTTTAGCATTAATTAAATACATAGAACGTAAAAGCAAGAAGCATTGAGGTCTTTTATTTGCGACATTAACAGCCATTAAAAAATACTAACACTGTTATTTTCGTTACTCAAAATTGTAAAACTGTTTTCAATATTTATTTAAACAACTACTTAAACGCCAGAAATGGAACAAACAATAAAAAACGCAATTCCAGTGAATGAACTCCCCCGTTCGGTCACTTTGCACTGGATTTACGCCATTTTGATTTTTAGTTATAGAACACTGGATTAAAAGCCACTACATATTTGAAACTAAAACACATGAAATTATACTTTAATAGCATGATCACCACTGCACCCGAGAGATGCACGAAACGCACACAGTAACACATTAAGCACAACGTAAGCTTACCTTAATCCCTTATAACACCTCCATATAAAAAAACAAACCACGGCTACGTGCCCACATTAGATCATCGCCATTTGGACCCTGATGCATATGAGTTGATGTGATTGCCAACAGAACTTGTCGAATAACATTTTTACCCGAAAAAAAATATACCAAAGTAATGCGTGGTAGAAAAGTACAGAAAACTATGTATTTTGTTCGTTCACTGGATTCGTTCATTCACTGGAGAACTTATCCCAGTAAAGGATTTCTTTCTTCAATATATAGCGTCACTTTGACATGGTGCCTGAGTAGCCTATGATTCCAATTGGGGCTTGTGTATAAATCACACGAGGTCCTATAGGGGGGAGGGGGTCCAAGAAAAAATCACGAAAGATCACGTTATAGGAGGGGGTGTACAAGGAGACCTCACGTGTATTTTTTTACGATGAACAAACTAAGAAAAAATATGGAGCGGGATGAAATCCTATTGAGCTTAAATGAAGCATTCCATGAAAAGATCTACTTTTTGTCGCTTACGTGTCGCTATGGTAGCTACCCTAATAAAATATGCTAGCTGCTAGGAAACACTGTCAATCTCAAAGCCTCGATATGTTATTATTATACCGTAACTCAGCTTACTAATTTAATATCTCAAAAGTATTGAAAAGACAGTGTCGCTTACGACACGTTTTCATGGAATGCTCCGAATACGTAATTGACAGTGACAGAGCGCGAAATTATAGAATTCTTGAAATTTTGTTGAATGAGAAAAATACACGTGAGACTGCTTTGTAGCCAAGAAAGTCACCAAACATCCAAACGTCACCAAAAAGTAGCCAAAAAACGTCGCATGATTTATGCATGGGCCCTTGGTTGACTGTGACTATACGCCACAGAAAATACGAGTATAGCGTGTGTTTCTACCACAAACAAAACTTTTATCTACAGGGTGCCCGCGAGGAAAGGGAAAAAACTCAACAGCGGATTTCTGACCAAATTTGAAGTTAAAAATATCTTATGAAGTTTTCTGGATTCAGTCTATTTTAAGAGATATTTCGATTTTATTCTTAAAACCGTTTTAGACCGTTACGCTATGATAAACGCATTTTAGGAAACGATTTTGTCACCATGTTGTCTTAGTCTTGTCACACTTAATTGACAGAAACCAAATGAACAAAAATATTTTTGATTACCTAGCAAATGTAAGAAAACCTTAAAGTGCATTTGTTTGTGATAGTTTCATTAATAAAATCCTTTTTTTATGTATTAAGACATTGAAAACATTAAAAAAACTAAAAAAAAATTTTTTTTGCAGATTTGACCAAAACTCATTTAACATTTTTTGCTTCTTTTAGTCTCACGAATATGCTGTTAGAATTCTTCCCTTTTCTCGTGGGTACCTCGTATTATCCTTTTAATTAGGAATTTCCCGCTATTTCTGTTTCATTACATTATTCACCCTACTTTAGTAATTAAAATGTCCCCGCAGTCTTATTTTACGACCGGTTTTAGGGTTTCACACAACATGTTGGAAATGATAATACCAAAGAATAATGATAGTATTATAAATTGTAATTGTAGGTTGGTGAAAACGTCTGGTTGACGTAGCTAAAGACCGAAGAGCTGGCGACTTCCTCGCACAACGCATCAGTATTGCGATACAGCGAGGAAATGCCGCCAGCATCCTCGGTACGATGCCACAAGGGCCAATCTTAGATATAGATAGGTTAGGTTAAGTAGATTAGTAAGATTTAATCTATGTAGGTACATAAGTAGTAGTTTTGAACATAAATACCCATGATAAAAAAAACCGGCCAAGAGCATGTTGGGCCATGCCCAGAGTAGGGTTCCGTAGTTATTCAAACACGGCTGGGCCGATTATGTTCGAAATAATTTAATTTTAAAGTGTTCTATAAGCCCACCATTCATGATTTTTTTCATATTTTTTGGACCTACGGATGATTTTTTTTTCTTTTGGAGCGATTATATCCGAATATATTGACTTTAGAAAAAAACTTTCTTTTTAGACCCTTATTTATTTTAAGACCTATTCAATGATACCCCACACTATAGGATTATGCTTAGCACATAAAAATAAATGCAATGTAGGCAAAACAACAAACTAGTCATTTTGCGTTCTAGACGATCCGCGAATAACTCAAAAAACGTATAGGTACGTTTCTACTGAACACCTTGCCTGAGAGTATTGTCACTGAACCCAAACTGTTTTAAAAATAAGCTTAAAAAATATCTTCTGGACATTTTATAGATAATTACCTAGTTTTAATTAATTACAAATTAGAACCATGTACTTACGTTTATGACTACGAGTGTCGTAAACGCGGTGAAAACGTAATGTATTAATTATAGCGAGACTTGACTCCACAGTCAAACTTATTAATTTTGTGGAGCTACTTTCAACTGCACAACTTTGTAAATTTATGTCTAATAAATAAATATAAATAAATAAGTCCTCAGCATGGCAGCGCCTATACGACCTGGTGAAGGTTGCGGTCCAATGGATGCGGACAGCTCACGACCGATCTTTGTGGAACTCTCTGGGGGAGGGCTATGTCCAGCAGTGGACGTCAATTGGCTGATGATGATAATAGGCAGCGCATAGGGGATTGTTTGGTCACTATGTCCATGGGCCTCAGTTCCTGCTTTCCATCAGGTGGGCTGAGCACTCAGTTGTCTACCTTTGTCACATAAAAAAATAGGTACTCTAAAATAAAACAAGATTACGGAACCCTACACTGAGAATGGCCCGACATGCACTTGGCCGGTTGTTTATAACACTAAAACTGTTTTAAAAATGCACTTAAAATAACCGAAAAAATTATAAATGAAATATATTAAAACCCCTGTTTCCTTCCCATATAAATCAATAAATATCTTAGGACATCTCACACAAATCGACCTAGTCCCACGGTAAGCTCAATTAAGGCTCGTGATGTGGGTACCAGGCAACGATAATAGATAGATACATATAGATACATACATAAACAGCCATTACCAAGGAACAAATATTTGTGATAAATAAATACACAAATAATGCCCTCGCCGGGATTCGAACTCGGAACCTCCAGCTTCGTAGGCAGGGTCACTACCAACTAGGCTACGGAGGCTGACATATGTCGATTTGTCGATACATTAGAAAATTATTTTCACAATAAAATCTACTTTTTCCTTTGAGGTACGGAACGTCCAAACGTCGGAATGTAGTTAAATTTAATTAATATAATATTAATATACGGCTAAGCAAACGCAGCGTAGGACGGCCACCCACAAGATGAACAGACGAGCTTATGAATGTCGCCGGGACACGTTGGATGCAGGTCGCATCTAACCGGTACATGTGGAGGTCCAGAGGGGAGGCCTATGTTCAGCAGTGGACGTACTATGGCTGAGGTGATGATGATGAATATACGCCATATAATACGTTAAATTAGTTTCATTTAAAAACTGTATACCAGCTTACACCCTTTGACTCGGTTCAGAGTCGAGCTGTCCGAATAGTCGACGATCCCAGACTCACAGGCGGTATTGAACCCTTAAGTCTAAGGAGAGACTTCGCCTCCTTATGTGTGTTCTATCGTCTGTACAATGGGTTGTGCTCTGAAGAACTGTTCGACATGATGCCAACGTCCACTTTTCATCATCGCACCGCTCGCCACCGACTGGGCGCTCATCCTCACACCTTGCAACCTAAATGGTCGCGCACCGTGCGGTTTCAGAGGAACTTCCTCCCGCGGACGGTCCGTCTGTGGAATGAGCTCCCTGCCGAGGTTTTT
>JALPQI010008706.1:0-41276 GCA_025490895.1 Thaumatotibia leucotreta
GAGAATTGAACGGCGAGAATGAAGCAAATCTTAATGGAGTTTGAACCTGAACGGAGAAATTAATGGAGGATTGGTTGGAACAACTCCGAAGTGGCTTTTAGCTGTTTGTGTGCTGAAGTCGTTAATGTTATTGACTGAAATCATGCATTTATGTAGGTATTCATTTCACAGATAGGTAAATGTCCGTCTGTCTGTACTATTTTAATAGTTATTCTTAATGGACGTTGTTATCATCATTGTAGTCCATCCTCTCGGCAGTTTCCGCTGCTTAGATTCGTAAAATACTTAGGTACTTTCCCTTCATGTCCCATAATCTTGGGACACCCGGTATATAAGGCTCATTTCTAAACTGTATAAAGTCAATTCTCAGAAAACGCAAATACAACGCATATAGATCAGACATGTTATCCGAAATAAGAGAATTATTAGTACAAGGGGAAAGAATTGTTATATTAATTATGCAAAATGGCATAAAGTGCTTATGTGAATGTCCTGAATCATAATACAGTGCATACTGATATTTGTGCCTTGGACAGGCACATAATTTCTGAAACGTATACTTGACTAAGTATCTCAAAGCGAACCGACAAACACACCTCGCGTGGAAACTTTAACATCTAATTTAAGTGATGAGTATAGTCAAGGGCACATATATGTATACACTTTTTTATCTTATGCCGTTAAAATAAGGTGCGAAAGTGTATACATATTTTTGTCCTTGACTATACTGACCATTGTTCGTGACAGCTGCAACAATGCTCATTGTTGCTAACTTTACCGCGTCAGTTATGTCTGTCATTTTTTAATATACTTACTATTATGTACTTAAATTGCGCTGTTGATACAGATAGCTCACGCCGCCGACTCATGAGTTTCCTAGCACATCTTGTGTTTGACAGTAACTTGCATGATTCCCGCGGCTGCTCATATCTTTTGAATCAAAAAGAGACGGTAGCCGCGGTTATACAGTGTAAAGAGAGTACAGAAAATTGACAATAATACTTATTTCTAGCAATCCTTTTTATGTACCTATTAACAAATGATTCAATTCTGTCATTGCCAAACGCGAACTAACGATTCATTTTGAAGTACAATGCTTCTCATTCAACTTTTCTTACTAAGTTAAGTAATTTTGAATGTTGAGTTCTTAATTAAAACATACTCAGAGTTTGATTAAGGATTCCCATCGGTCAGTTTCAAAAAGAGCAACACACTGTATACTTGGCTCTGGGGCCAAAATGGTACGAGTTACACATTATTACTTGATGAGTTTCTGTTGTTCGTGATGTTACTAACTTTGCACCGCCAGTTCTACTGCCTAATAGGGCAGGTTGTTCGCTAGTTATCATTCCTAATTGTTGGATCCTATTAAAAGTTTGATTCTTGTTACTAACCCAAATGTAGTTATGCGCACGTTTATGCAGCAAAGCAATTGGTGGAAACGCAGACGATTTTCCAACTAAAAATGTAAACGAAAATTGGCCGAAAACAGGAAGAAATTTGCAGGTTTAACTAAATGTTTGGAAGCTCCAAACTAATTTCAGCAGGTTCTAAATAAATGGTAAACGTACTACTAACAAACGCTGTAAGTAGCAATGCACCGGCAAAATATTTCCAAAAATTAGAATTTTCTCACTTTGAAAAGTTCTTGTCTAGTTTTTTGTACGTTGCATGCTAAGATATACATGTATCTATGGGTTTTCAGTGGCTGGTAAAAGACCTTGTATATTTTTATATCGAGGAGTCCGCAGCTGCAGTCGCATCTTGCGGCGAGGGAAGATAATAGCACAGAAATAATGCAATAAAATCGCGAGCGGGCACCGCGCCAGCCGGGACGCTACAGTACTATGAGATGAGTAAGATAAACTCTGTCCAATATCATCATCGTCATCATCATATCAGTCGAAAGACGTCCACTGCTGAACAAAGGCCTCTTCCAAAAATTGCCACAACGGGTTCACCCTGTTGTGGCATAATTATTTTATGAATAATTCTATATGTCATAAACTATGTAGTCATAATGGGCTTTGTGTAGAAACTGTTGTGGCATACCTACTCAACTTTAGCATATTTCGTTGTGGCAGATTTCGAGTTGTTCGAATATTATATGAGCATAATTTCGATGCTGCTATTTATGATGAGGCATAATGTGGATGTGCATAAAAAGTATCAGCAAGTACGAAAAATGTATGCAATATAAGTTTCGAACATGTGGCATTATGCCAAAAAAATAATATATGCAAATCTAATTTCTGTCTTATAGCACTCGGCGTAAATAATAATATGCCATGATAGTTTCGGGCAAAATAATGATCGAAATATTGTTATTTATGCCAACTGATGTTTCTGCCTCATTAAGATTATGCCAAGTCTGTTATTTCCTGAGCGTCCTAAGCGTTAGTAAAAAAAATGCCAGATAGAGGGAACCCGCCACAATGACCAGTCCTGCGCCACCCGCATCCTGCGACCTTAACAAGGACATCAGTCCACCTTGTGGGGGGCCACACTCCGTCTTCCGGTAGGTACGTGGCCGCCACTCGAGAACCTATAAGCCGCCTGTCAGGGTGGACATCTTACGGCTGATATGATGATCTAATGATGATGATGATTCATTGGCTCATTGGTTGTCTTCATTCCAAGTCTCAAGTTAACGCTTAAATGTGTACTTTATAAGGCACATATTTTGCGACCAACTTTTTAAATTTTTTGATAAGGTTATTTTTTATTTGGCCTGACCAGACCGTTGGGAAAATTGTTGTAGGGACCAGAAAACAAAAGCCATCAGATGTCGTCAGCTAAAATACTTCCCACATAAGTGCTACTTCTTTCTATTAACATTATCAGAAGCGAGAGTTGTTGATGTTGAGAAGTTGTTGGGAAAATCCAATACAAGATTTAAAAATAGATTTTACCTACCATATTAATATTTTGAATAAATATTTAAAATATCCATATTTTGTATGAAAAAAACCACCTGACCCGTATTCATTGACCACGTGTGTAGTACACCATATAGTTTGTATGACTAACTTTCGTGACACAATTGCCGCGATCGGGATTATTGTTTTGGTTAAGGCTATGTACATTTTTTTTGCAATAGACTCTTGGTGGTGACCCTGCCTACGAAGCTGGGGGTTCCGGGTTCGAATCCCGGCGAGGGCATTATTTGTGTATTTATTGAACATAAATATTTGTTCCTTAGTTATGGGTGTCTATGTTTTTAAGTAAATATATAATATTATGTATCTATCTAAATATATATGTCGTCGCTAAAAAACCTTATAAATAACACTAAATTAAAACTAACAAATTAATACTAAATAAACCTAAAATATATCTAATTTTATTTACCTATTTATAATGTAATTATATTATTTATCTACCGAATAAAATCTATGTCGTCGCTTAGTACCCACATCACAAGCCTTAATTGAGCTTACCGTGGGACTAGGTCGATTTGTGTAAGATGTCTCAAGATATTTATTTATTTAAATAGACGCGCGACAAACTCTGACAACAGTAAAATAGCTAAGTACCTGCTTAATTTCTGGAGTAAATTACGTACATGGTAATTGACGACATCATTATCTTCACATGTTACATTTTAGTTACTGTTTGACAAACTTGCTCAAGTCTGCGTTGCTTTACTTCGCGCAAGTTGGTAGGAAATTGTCGTAAACTGCAGATGCCGGCGGTAAACTTACTGGGTGGAATACGAGTATATATGTGTCATTTTGCGACAAATATACCTAGTTTTAATGTGACTTATAGAAAAATTACCAACAGCTTGGAAATGCATTATGCAGTGGTATTGTGTGGTGCGTAATTTAGACTGATATCAACATTAATAACACTTTATTATTATTATTCTTTGTTATCAATAACTATGTAAAAAACAGCTTACAAGCGGGTTGGCCATCGCAGTATGATGATGCTGCTGCCCACAATCATATCGACGCTGGAAAGGAGAAATTGGATAAGCGACACTTTTGAAGATATTGAGTTATATACACCGTTAGAATCGGCAATTTTTTCTGCGTCGAATGAGCTAAGTTTCGTATCCATCTGACAACTTTTGTGTCGCTTATCCCATCGGTGATTTAGAGAACTTTCGATCATTTTTTATTACTAAACGACTTGGTTTTTGACAACTTTTAAGAAAATGGAGATTAGATAAAATATAATTCAACATAATGAATCTTGGATTATTTTACCTATTTGTCATGACAGGTTAAATTTTACTTGGATATTTTTGCTGTGTAATAACTAATCATCACTTGTGGGTTAGCTATTTCTACCTGACTGTATTATATGTTCTTATGTCGTTTGGTCAATTTTACCTGTATCTTAATTTAAAATTTAAGACGGTTAGATAATATTACTTGACTATGATATCTGAACTGTTGGCGTTTATCCATTTTTACCCCTACATTTATTTATGAACCATTTGTCGCTTAGGTATCCCTTTTTACCTGAATTTACATTAGAATACTACTGTCACTTATCCTAACTTGCATGAATGAAATGTCAGTCAAATAGTTAGCAACAATTTGCATACATAAATGTCTGCTATTATTCTTTGTCACGTTATGTAGAAACATTTGGCAGAGGGGTTGTCCTGTCAATAGTTACTCTGCGTTAAATAAAATGTTTTTGGAACTTTAATAAATAAAAATAAAAAATAGGTACTAAATAAAACTATTTTTTAAGTGTTATCATAACGTAATACGGTGGATAAACATACCAACAGGTACAGTTGTTAAAAGTAGATAGTTTTCAAGTGCCTCGTTTGTAGGTAGGTACTAGGTACTAACTATTGTCGGCTCAATAACGAGTTATCCTTGTTGATTTTGCATGTTTTAAAATAAAGAGAAATGATCTCAAATAGAAAAACAAAATATATTTGTTTTTAATACTTAACAATAACTATTACTTACTCACATACTTACCTACTTTTTGGAATAAAGTTATAAAAATACCTAAAACAGTGTCTTTCTTTTTTCACGTGTAAGTAAATTCGTTTACCAGTCACGGAATGTTACTCTTGTAATTGAAATGACTGACTTCTAGTCTAAAATAGTTTCTCATTTTAAGTATGTGGATATTTCTTAATGATATATTTATGCTATTTTTTTCAATTTATATATTTTTACCCGAATATTAAATAAGCCACATCGGCAGTTAGATCATTTTAACATGATGAATTTGTTATGTAAGTCTCGGGTGGACTTTTTTACCTTCCTTATTTCTTTTACAACGTGTTGGTTAGATAATTTTACCTGAATCAATTTTTCCGACCATTTTGCTTAAGCGACAGTAAATCCTTAAATAACACTTGAATACGTTAAATAATTAAAATATCACGTAGAAAACATATTTATGTCCATAAATAATGCTTCAATTATTTGATTTGGCCTGCTAATTCATTTTAATGATTTTTTTTCGAAAATCTCGGCGGTTTTTTGCCTCTCCTGTAAAGTACGCACTGTGTCGCTTATCCAATTTCTCCTTTCCAGCGTCGATATGTAGATTTATACGCGGTATATAAAATACTAAACGAGCAATGCTATTACTATGAGCTGTCACCGTGAGTTTAACGCGGAATTATATTAGTCTGATTAATATTATGATCCTTAATAATTAATGATTTTAACGCTTTCAGGCGAGCAACGTCAATCAAGTTGTCGTTAGTCATACCAACTCGAGGCGTGCTTGCATTAAGGGTTAAGCAATTTCAATGTCACAAACTTCTCTCCATTTAATCACCATCATCATCACAGCCGAAAGACGTCCACAGCTAAACAGCCTCCCCCAAAGATTGCCACAATAGCCGGTCCTGTGCCACCCGCATCCAGCGGACTCCTGCGGCCTTCACGTGGCCACCACTCGAGAACCTTTCCGCTCCGCACTTAGCCCGCAAAATATCGGACCTCCTAAAAACCTTCTTCAAGATATTATTTATAGAGATATTACAAGAGACTAACACTATCTTTGTTCTGCAGAAGAGGGCTATTCGAGCGATATATAAAATGAGCCCTAGAGACTCACTTAGAGATAAGTTTAAGGTTATTAATATAATGACATTGTATTCTCAATACATCTATGAGAATATTATGTATGTACATAAAAATATTATGAATTTTAGGAAAAACTGTGACATACATAATATTAATACTAGAAACAAACATAAGCTCGCAGTACCCGCCACTCGGCTCCATAAAATTAGGAAATCATTCATGGGTAATTGTGTAAGATTTTATAATAAACTTCCAGTAAATGTTACTGAATTTTCAGTCAACAAATTTAAGCATTTTGTAAAGCGTAAACTTATATCTAAAGCTTATTATAGTACACAAGACTACATGAATGATAAAACACCGTGGGAGTAATTTAGGATTTAATTATTAGTTTGTTAAAGTCATGACATTCAATTACGATAATTTACGCTTGGAGACCCTATACATCTCCAAACGTGCATTATATAATGTTATTATTATATACCTATTCGGAGAGAAACCTTACTTCTCTATAAATTATTACTTATAAATGTTGTGACTTTTAGAGACTTTACATCTCTTGTTATTATTATTATATTTCTATTTATTTAAAATCAATTTTATGTATTTTTTTTAATGCATGTTAGTTGTAAGATGTACCATCATTGTTTGAAAAAATAATTCCCGCCAAGTTTCTTACCGGTTCTTCTTGGGTCAGCGGTGTAGGGTTCGAACCGGAAGTAGTTTTCATATCTAGACGATTCAAAAGAGTTTGTTGCTATTCCAATTTGAATAAAGAATTATTTGACTTTGACTTTGACTTTATTCTGTGCAGTTCTCAAAAAGCTCGTACTATCGACAAAATTGAATCCTGACCCAGAATAGGAGCTTGTCATAGTAACTTTGAAAATAAAATTGCTGCATCTGACGTACTATTTGACTTTCGATGTTACTATGACAAGCTCTTTTTGTGGGTCAGGATTCAATTTTGTCGATAATACATATGGATCACGTCTTCGTTTTTCATTAAAATTGGTAAGCCGGTAGAGTCAAGGATGCTGAGCAAGATCCACCATTTCCCAAAATGTCCCAGGAAGTTTGTATGGAAGTTTCCTTTTTTGTAACTATTGGTAATATTTATTTTCAAAACTACAATTTATGTACATAGATTAAATTTAACTAATCTACTTAGCCTAACCTATATCTAAGATTGGCCCTTGTGGCATTGTACCGAGGATGCTGGCGGCATTTCCTCGCTGTATCGCAATACTGATGCGTTGTGCGAGAAAGTCGCCAGCTCTTCGGTCTTTAGTTACATCAACCAGACGTTTCGCGATCTCAGCAAACAATTTGCGTGCGCTGGGGCCCCAAGAACCTAAAGTTTCTACGCCAAACGGTACAAAATCGTACTCTTTGCCGAGACCCTTATATTTATTACGTTTTAAAAATTCGGCATTTTCAGCCAGTTTTGTAACTAGATTTCTATATATTTTCGGTAACAAAAAAGAATGTTTTAAACAAACAATTTGAGGCTTTTTGAGCTCTATCAGCCTACCAATTTTTATCAAAATCTAAGACTTGATCCATATTGGAACTAAATATGCAACCTAAGTCGTATGCTGCATCGCGGCGAATTTTTTATCGTTCTGTTGCCGTGCGAGAGTAGGTATCGACTCATTTTGTCATAATGGGGTTTATTATCGGGTGCCCATTTATACCTGAGTACTATTGTAATTGTACTTTAGTCTGGAGCGCAGCGCCAACAAACTGTATAGGTATACAATTTAGCGAACACTTTATTTTGTATTTTCTATGTTAAATAAATAAAATAAAAAATTACAGTTATTTAAAAAAATGCTCTTCTACATTAAAGTTTTTGGTAATCTACTCACGGCTCAAAAGCTAAGGCAATCGCCACAAAAAGGCATTAGTGGCGGCAAACAGAACTGAACTTCATGAAACGAACGTTAAGCTTTTAAGCTCCGCAAACAAACCAAGTGTTCTTTCCTATTCCCTTCTTGCAGCCAGAGAATAGGCGGATTGTTAATCTTAAAATGGCAGAAATAGTCATTTCGGCCTAGTTTAGTACCTCCTTGCGTAGTCACTTACTATCATCATCATCATCATCATCTCAGCCATAAGACGTCCACTGCTGAACATAGGCCTCCCCTCTGGACCTCCACGTGTACCGGTTAGATACGACCTGCGTCCAGCCTGTCCCGGCAACCTTCATAAGGCCGTCTGTCCATCTTGTCACTTAGTATTGTTTAATTCATAAAATGGCTGCACAAGCAAAAAAATAATATGCCGAGGGTTGCAGTCTCTTGTCGAAATCAAAGTCACTTATTTAATTTACAAGACATTCAAATCATTTGAAGGGTCCACGGAATGAACATGTCTAGTCAATTCATATTACAGAAGGAAAAACCACCTTACTTTTAACAGATTAAGGTGTGAATTTGCCCTGATTTTTTTAAGCATTGGACATTTTTTTTGCGTGGACCCTTCATTTGCAACATGCTGAGATGAGGCCATTTCGTAGCTTACACGTTTTTATTTGTATAATATAAATTTTTTCGTTTCTGTATTTTGTGTGTGCTACGAATAAACTTATTTATCTTCTATTTTATTCTATTCTAGTTATTTAAGATCACAATACCCACACTGCAATGCAGTGAGTGTGTTGTGTGTCGATACTGTTACAAAAAAATCGTAAATAATATTGTATCGTTAAGCCAAAATTTTAACATTGCCTATGTCGCATTCTATCACATCATCAGCCTATCAGTCCACTGCTAGACGTCGGCCTCTCCTATCAACTGTGGGTATAGACGCATTAGGAGGTAAATGCCCATAATCACCACACTGGGCAAGCGGATTGGCGATCGCTGTAATGTGTCAACTATGATGTTGATGACGCTGCTGCCCGTCACCAATCAAATCAAAGAATGGTCAGTGACACTTCAATCCCTTAGTCGACTCTTACCACACCCGCGGGAAGAGTTAGGCCGCATTCTATACCTGTAATATAATGTAACCTGCGACCTGTAAAATCCGTACAAACAGGCCGGAATATCCGTTTTTTTTAATGTACGTACTACCTCAAATAACTAAACGGCTACAAAGGGACCTTTTGTAGTCGATTATTTGTGCAGTCACCACATAAATATCTGCACTCTACCGCCACGGCAATACAGCCTGCTCAGATATTTATGAGCACCCTGGACGCTCCTACATATCTGCGGCGACTGTACGGCGCGCTGTGTCAGCATACTTCTCACATTACATTTGCATTTAAATTGGCGATGAATATTCTTCGGTGTTCAATCTTTGGCGACTTTATCTCAGGGAACAGTTCGCTGGCTTATTTCACTGCTAAATGGAACGTACGGTTTTAAGGAGAGTTCAATGTTCTGGTTTTCAGGGTTCCTTTGCCAAAATGGTAAATACCTACCTACTAACTCCCTTATTCATAAACGTCTCTTAACTTAGCAAGCCGCGACGTGTTATGGTCCCTGCATCATCATCATCAGCCTATGCCAGTCCACTGCTGGACGTAGGCCTCTCCTATTAACTATGCGTACAGACGCATTAGGAGGTAAACACCCATAATCGCCACGCTGGGCAAGCGGATTGGCGATCGCCGTAATGTGTCCACTAGGATGACGCTGCTGCCCATCATCAATCAATCTTGTTGGTCAGTGACACTTCAATCCCTTAGTCGACTCTTACGACACCCGCAGGAGGAGTTGGGGGTGGTGACAAATGTATTCTTACTGCCGTCACCACACGGCGTCGTATGGTCCCTTACTAGCCTCAAATTACTTTTTTTGCGCGGTTTGCTATCAACTCAATTGCTTTTGGTAACTGTGGTTACCAGCTGTCACTCTTATTTTACATAGGAATAAAGCTCAACTAAAATTTCAAACCAAAGGAGTTGCTGTGAATCGAATCAAACCATAAACCTAATTCTTTTGTGGCTGGGTATAATCTATATTTATAGTGGTCGAACTATGAACCTAGTCTATTTGACTTACCTTAAGCTAATCCTAAGTTCGAATCAGTAAGGGCATTTATTTGCGTGCTTGTGTTTCAAATTGATGATTTAAGTATTATTTAATTTATATTTCTGATTCAAACTTTTCTATTTTAACCCTTGGTTGGTAGTGCGTGAGCAAGACCAAAGGATTGATAATTAGAAATATATCACTCTAAGCTGGGATAAAGTAACAGATTGGATAGTGTGGCTTGAGACGGGGATTCATTATGATAGGGGCAGCATCAGTAATGTTAAGCAACGTTGTTTATTTATTTATTTAATCTTTATTGCACAAAAGAAAAACTTATAGTACAAAAGGCGAACTTAATGCCATACGGCATTCTCTACCAGTCAACCTTGAGGCAAAGCAGAAAGATTGTAGGCGGTGCATTAACAAATAGTTATTAGTTGTTGCTAGCATTCGACATGTAGTAACCACTGAGATACCGACTTGAAAAATTTTTTTTTACTAATTCAAAATATTAGTTTTTCTCATTTGAATTCTAACTTTTGGCATGGAATAAGTACCTACTTCAATAAAAGTACTTTAACATGAGCCACAGAAATGGAAAGGTAGATTTACACCAAACCAGCGAATGCTCATTCTATCCCCCACTCATCGAAATTCGTTCGTTACACAAAACGTAATTCGTCAAAATTCGTTGATTTCGTAGAGTAGGGGATAGAATAAGCATTCGCTCGTTTGGTGTAAATCCACTTGGACTTCAATAATCGCTAGTTATATTTCAATTTTATAAACTCATTTACCTTAATGCTCGATTGAACGGTCTGCATAAAACACACCCGACCGTTTTTCTGCGTGAATCGCAGTGAGTCACCTGGGTTTGATACTTAATGGTATTTTCAACCTTTACGCATACGCGACAAGTCCACGGTGTATATCTCACGAAGCGCTTAAATGTGAAATGGCAGATTTAAATACCCAGTTTTCGGAGCATACTATTCCTACTATATAGTTACTATATAGTTTTATTTTAAAAGTTTGGCGACAATTTATGTACCTAAACAAAGATAACGTATTTACAATAAGCAACTTTTAAACTACAGATCTAGCAGCGATAATTAGACAATTATTATACTCGTATTTCGCTAACCATTTCCATTCAGGGAGGTTGCGGTAGGTGCACGGTCCACAGGTCACCGAGGTAGTAAAGTTGCCACATAAGCTAAGCGGTTTGTTTACCGCTGCAACTGCAACTGCGCTCGCTAACTCGATCATAGTTTACACTAGGAGCCGGGTGCATTCTCAACAGTGAGAGAAACTACGTGTAAATTGTATTATGATGTTATGAGCATAATTTGATAACTAGGAATAAAATTCTATACTATAAACAGTCAAATATTCTTCACTTCTTACAGAAATCTCCTCCACCCCTGCTCAATGAATCAAAAATAGGATTAATAGGAGAGGCCTACCTCCAGCAGTGAACAAACGTAACACAGGCTGATGATGATGAGAGAAATAAGTATTTTTATTGTGGCAGGGACTTGTCACGAAGACAAACATTATCAAAATCGCTTTGGTAGATAAAGTAGAAAAATCGGTCGCAAGATTTGAATGAAAGACGGCAGACAATTTAATAAAGGAACGCGGTTTACGCGGTGAAGTTAAATAGAACCGTATAAAATACTTTAACAATATAAAATTAGTATCCGACTAAACCCCATCTGTCGAGCTAGTCGGCCTTTTGCAAGATTGAATATAACTCCCTGACAAGTTAGCGATAACAACTAGTGCTAAGCTCTCATAGTCGATGTTGATATTGTTAGTAAGCTGTACTCGTACAAACCTATCAACGCTTTGGTCAACAGTAAGTATTGAATCAACACAGGCTTGTTATCGACTATGAATAATCGAACACAGATCCCTAACTACAAGATCGAACCTAAAATAAGGATAGTTGTTATTCAATAAGTTTTTATTCAAAGGTGAATATCTGAGCGTTTCAACCGCCTAATTTTGGTGGCATAATTTTTCCGAAGTTTATAAACGTCTTTATGTTATACTTCGTCATTTGTATAAGGTACCGTGCCTCCTTCAAATGACAAAGTAGCACATTGTAACGAATAGAAACTTCAGCAAAAATGATGCCACCAAAATTAGGCGGTTAAAACGCTCTGATATTCACCCTCAATCTTCCTCAATTCTTCCCGTGGGTATCGCAAGAATCGATTAACCTTTAGTATTCATACCTAATCGTCAAGCAGTTCAACCAAAACTTGACTTTGACGGCTATTGCATAATGTGAAATTGTAATAGAGCAGATCTGCTGCTCCATTACAATCCTGCTGCTGCTTTAACCATCCCCATGGTTAAGGGATTGAAATGCCGAAAACCATTGATTTATTGAAGATGGGCAGCTGCATAGTCATCGTGGACACGCCACTGCGATCATCTGCCCGCTTGCCCAGCGCAGATCTAATGCGTTCATACATAGACACGTATAAACACCTACACATCACACATGTACGTGTATATACGAATTCCTCAAATCTTTATTCATTCATATTTTGATAGGTTATTTTAAGTATATTTTCTGAAATATTCCGAATTTTGGTTAGCTGCAGTACAGGCTTTGCCTAGTGCAGGAACCAGCCATACCATACCATGAATAAATGTCTTAATGTGTCTTATAAGCATAGGTAGTGGGAGAGGCTTGTTTCCAGCAGTGAACTATAATTAAATAGGCTGGTGGTTATGATGACGATGATGAAGTTTTTGTTAAAATGTCTGCAATTGAGCTAGGTCAATTTACGTAAGATTGTCCCATTCAAGTGCAAAGATAAGTATCGAAAGAATCATCTCATATAAATATCTTACGATTACACAGAATTCTGTGCTTATTAGGTACACAAAATTAAAGTGCACTGGAGCATATATTATATACCTTATTTTGCCTTTGACTGTCCAACGATATTTATTTTAGACTCCTACTATATAGTGTTGTTACCCCAATATAAAGTACGAAGGCCATACATTACATTTCCAAATAGGCGCTAAAGAAGAAATGAAGACACAGAATGTAATAATGTCCTCTCCGGCTCCTTAAAGCCCTCGCCAGGCTTCAGATTTACGGCCGAGGGGGACAGCTACACGTCGACAAAAACAACGTACGTAACTCTTTTTCAGTTTATTTTTACCAACTGTCCGGCCTTATACGGATTCAAAATGGCTAGTTGGCTACCTACTAAAACATATCCTACGAACAAATAAAACATGGTAGTACCAAGAATGATAAAAACAAATGTGATAAATGCGTTTTAGAGTTAACTGTTAACCATATTTTGATTGAGTGTTTAGTATATAAAAACGAAAAATAAATATGTAAGCTGCCTAAAACCTTAAAAGATTGTTTGAATGAAGGATATTTACATGTACTTAGATTTATAAAATTAATTGATTTATATAAAAAGATTTAATTTCATCCGTGGTCGTTAATGACTTTGTTATAAAAAGCGACCTTAAATAAATAAATAAAACATGGTAGTAGAAAACCATCCAAAATTGCCTTTTCTAAAACGATCTTGAAATGTTATTGACCCTCTTCAAAAATTATGCTCAATGCTTATGAATGTAGATTTTTTTGAGCAAAAACGAGTTGGACCAAACAGGCCACAACTTATTTCGTGAGGAGTTCGTGCTTTGTCCTATAATTCTGAGGCACTGATTCCACCAAAAGCGAGTTAACAATTGGTACCTCAGCTATAAAAACGAAACAAGATAATCGCTCCCGTGTAAAGAAAACAGACACGGTGATATTTGTAGCTACTCACAGCTAGTATAGATACTAGCTCAGCGATGAACTACAAATATCTTGTTGTTGGACCAGTGCCTAAAGGGTTTACTGAACAAGCTTTCCCCAAAAGACAAGGTCAATGTTTCAGGTGGTGTATTGGCAACACTAAGAATACTCCATGCTTCATATCAGTCCTAGTCCTAGATCTTCTTTTGTAATGTGAAATAAACAGGGTATCATTGAAAGTGGTATATTAACATTTTTTTGGATTCATGAAATGGACCCTTCCTTTGGCGAACAAACTTTTTATTATTTTGTTTAACGTGTTAATTATTTTTATTAATCGGATAGATGGTTTGATTTTGGTCTGCTACAAAGTATACGCTAAGATTACAATATAAACCCACATCTTCCTGGCGCGAATAAAGCCAAACAGCACAAAATCATATCGCGGAAACTTACATTTGTAGCTATTGTACGGAATAACAAATCCTTACTTCCTTGTCAACCGCGCGACAGCTGCCAAAAATGGCTTTCACAACATGTACCGTCAATAGCATAAATATATGTACACAATTGCACCTTATATCATTTAAATAAGGTCGGAATTGTATGACAACTGTACACATATCTATAGTCGACTACTAAGAGTTGTATCCACATTGTCACGTTATGGGTAAATCCGCGAGCCTGTTATGTCAGTTACCAATTCTGTGTTAATTCAATTAATCAAAGTTTAGTTTTCGTTCATATGTGTGGCTTAAAATAAAGCTATATGTAGATATATGGATACATAAATCTTAATATAAGAACGTACAAAAGCATTGGTCAAAGCGTTGGTTGGTTGGGCGTGCAAGATTACTCTTCGATTACTCTTAGATTCAGTCTTTTCGATTTACTTTTATAAGTAATAGTAACAGAACAGCAGTTTTTTTAGTCAACTGTACAGATATAATGAGAATAATGGTGATCCGTTAATGATCATGGCGACATCCTGTATGTGCATCCCTTTTCCAAAAAGCAAAAAATAACAATAAATCATAAACTTATTAATATAAATTAGATGTTCACCAATGACTGAGGTGGGGTTCGAACCTACGATAGTCTATATATCTTGATCTTAGTAGTTAATTACCAGTCGAATTTCTCGGGTATAGGTACACAATCTTCTACAAGGCTTGGGCATAAACTTGTTATAATTATAAAATATCATCATCATCAGCCTATGATAGTCCACTGCTGGACGTAGGCCTCTCCTATTAACTATGCGTATAGGTGCATGAAGAGGTAAATGCCCATAATCGCCACGCTGGGCAAGCTGATTGGCGATCGCAGTAATGTGTCTACTATGATGACGCTGCTGCCCATCGTCAATCTTTTATCAAATAATGGTCAGTGACACTTCAATCCCTTAGTCGACTTTTACGACACCCGCAGGAGGAGTTGGGGTGGTGACAAATGTACCGTGGCTGCCGTGGCGCCGCCGTCACTTCTCTGCTGTTACTACATATCCCAATGTTGTGTGGATGTCATATTCTAGCAAGTGCTGTTACGTGAAATAAATTATAAATTATGTATTATGTATTCTAATTACAGTCACCACACGGCCAAACATAAAATATAACAGGATAAAAATCCAAAAGTTTCAACGACCTTAATACCGCAAGCCGTAAAAATTAGACACAGATATCAAAGTCGAATGATTCGATCTTTACATGATTTTTCAGTGCCCTATATAGCAAATTCAACGCGACGAAGAGTGGTGGAGTTTGCGGCCGATTGTGGTTAGCACACATCTTTGAGTGGCTAAAGGTTGTATGTACCTTCGAAAGATTAAGTACAAATGATTCTTTTTTCAAATAGGATTGGCGACGAACGCTTATGAATGGTCTAAATTACGCATGAAATTAAAACTACTTCCTGATGTATCGGATGACCCGGCCCGGACTCGGATCGCTCTAGTGTGAGTTCCTAATCTCTGAAAAAACAAACAGGGAAGCGTTAAACGATGGAGCCGGCGCCATCTCCTTATGCAAACGAGAGCGTTTAGGGTTACATGCAGACATTCGGGCGAACATTATTGGGCGTGGGCGGGTTAGGTGATTTTATTTGTGTTTATAGACAAAACAAATACTGTTGAATGGTTTTAAATATAACTTGACTAGGCTCATTTCGATTGAATCTCATGTAATGTGCAATACTTTTATTAATATCTTTAAAGTCAGCCCATGCTTGACTTTAATTAAAAATATTAGTAGGTGTGTGTCTTATAAAAGTCATTTTTAGTACAGATGGTGCCTTTTTTAGGCTCTAAACCACTAATTGGAGTTCGAGGCCAAAGAATCTACGAAAATATTGCCACAACAATGAAATGTTCATACAATAGTAAACCCTTATTTTCTAAAAACAGACGTTGAGATATCTTATTTATTGGTAATTTTAATTCTTTAATTTATAGAAACAATATTATTTACTTATTTTCACGTAAATATAAGATATTTTAATAAAAATGGATTATCCGCAATTATTAGTAACAAAGTTGGTATTGCGCTGGTATCACCTCAGGTGTTAATAACATTTGGTACAGCAATTTAACTACACATAAATTAAAACCCTATTTCTGCATACGTTTAGAAAATTGCAGAATAATACTGCCGTCTTAAAGAAAAAAACCCTAAATGCCAAAAAGTTAGTTTCGAGAAATAGCCAAAAAACTTTTCACCTCAGCCAACATAACTTAAATTCGAAATATAAGGTGGAAACTTTTGTTTATGAATAAAACAATATTGTAAATATTTTATGCATTGCATAGTATTCCATTTTATATTTATTTAAATTAGTTATTTAGAAAAAACTGTTTCTACGTCGTAAAGTAAGTAGTAACATAATAGAATTACTAACATAAAATAACACAAGTGCTCACTTATGTTTTTTCCGTTAGTTTTGTCTTAAGAGGTCTAAGAAAAAAAACCATAAGTACACACTTATGCTTACGTTGCTAATCGGTCCAGAAACAGAAAAAACACAACTGGGTACTTGTGTTTTATTTATTTAGTAAACAGAATCAACTTATGACTTTTATAATAATAGCAGTGATTATAATAAAACATGGAGTAACGTATGCGGAATGAAAGCTGGACAGATTTTGACGAAGTAAAAAAAATTACAAACTTAAATTGAAAGTGTATCTCAATGCTAAATTAATTTGGATACAGTTGTTAAATAATTCATTTGGGAAGTTTTGTGTGTGTGTGAGCATCTTTCTTTAGAAATTATGGTCAATTAAGTAAAACAATGTCTCAAAACTGCATATATATTTTCCACAGGACACATTTGCTATGGCCAAAATCGACGATAATTCAAAACTTTTAGAATTAGGCACGATTTGAAACACTATTTTATAATAATTAAGGATTCTTTTACTTTCCAGTAATATTAGTTTTTCCATTATATTAGAAACCCTAGTGTAATGTAACATTTTAGCTACAGCCAATTTTTAGACCTCGAAAAAACGAAATTACGTTAAACCGAATCACAAAATCGAACAGAGAGTTCAGAAGGACATCTAAATATAACAATAATATTGATAAAAAAAATCCTTAAAGCATGGCCATCGCGAAACTTTAAAAAAGAACAAGCCTACCAACACCGAAAATAAAAATAACCAACTATGAAAATGTGACTACTGACTTCGTCATTAAGTCAAAACATGTAAAAAAACACTGCTTTTTGCAGTAACGGATGTCTCGGTGAACGAGTTATTGGTAACTTCAGCTAAACATTTTTAGTAAAGTAGGTAACAATTGTTGTCACAGTACCTACCAATAGTGCAATGGACAAGAATATTAAATCATCATCATATCATATCAGCCGATTTTTTTTTTTATTTAATCATTGTTACATTTAGGTTACATACAAGTAGTTATTTTTTTTTTATATAACATTTTAACTTTGTCCAAATTTCATTCTGCTGTTAAATGGAATAAATTTATTTAAAAATGGTACATGATAGGTACCAAATCGCCACTAAAAATCATGTACCTAATCACTACTGTAACGTATTTTTCAACGCAGATGTTTTAGATGCTGGGGTAATTGAAGAAGCATGGCCATCGGCCTCGCTTTACGTACTCGCAAGTGACATGCACCCTCGAAGTGAAGGTCTGAGCCTTCCACCCTGGAACTCGCCCTTCGGACTAGCTCAACATAGATTAACATTGGTTCCGGTAATGTTTCGGCCCTCACGCGACGTGCCCTTCGACTTCGCCCAAAATTACTGGGATAGGAGCTCCTCGGGCCCCCGGAGCGAAGCTTCGGCCCTTCGTGGAGTCTGTTTTTAAAACCGTAATATTATAAGTAGTACTTGCATTAAATGCAAGACACTTCTCGTATATTATAAAGATAGTGCTGAATTACGTAGAACGACAATGTGCTAAACTATGCGCAAACTATTTCACAGGAAAGCACCTTCTGAGCCTAACGACGGAGGGCGGGAGGCAATCGGGGGGCTACTACTAGCCTAATAAAGCATAAGTTACAACAACGTTTGAGAAATAAACCTTAAGTTCATATCTAAGCGGCTGACACTAAGCAAAAAAAGCATAAGAACAAGCCCTAAGAGAAAGAAAAAACATAACTTGCCAACTTATGATTTTTCTGTTTCGGAGACTTGTGATTAATAAAAAATATACATGATCAAGCGACAACATTCCTGACAACTTGTGGGTTTTTACTTAGTAATTTTAAACGATATACAAATATGGTTTTTCTTCTTCTGATATCAATGTTAGAGTCCAATTCGGGATAAAATATCAAAGACCATAAGTCGCCACTTAAGTCTTTTCTGCCTATGAATATGTTCTTATGGTGTTTCTGTTTCAAAACGGAAGTAATTTTGCTAAAAAAACATGGACTTATGCTTGTCTAAATCGGCATCTGTAGGACATACAGAAATAACTGTCAGATAGAAAAATCCAATTTTTTTCCCTGATTCCGAGGCTAGTAATAACTCAATTTAGCAAAAAATTTCACTTATGGTTTTTCTTCTTAAGACGGCAGAATACATTGTAGCGTGCTTTATGTTCACATTTCGTATTCGTAAAATTCCTTTGACCTACAAATTTCTTTGGCAGTGCTATAGTTCTCGATTTATATTATCATAGAGATTTAACGTTTTGTTTGTGTTCACTGGTAATTTTAAGTTCTTTACAAGAAAATGTTGTCATATCAATGTAAGTTAAGAGAAAAGAAAAGTTTTTAGGTATTTACGTGTTTTTAAGAAAATCCTAGTTGTGACAGCCATATTAAACAGAAAAGCGTAAAAACATTACAGAGGTATATAATGTTTTTATTAGGAATTATTTAAAATAAATAAATTCAATAACAAAAAGGTTGTGGAAACCTGAAAACTTTATTTGACAATGACATAAGAGACTTTGACAGATTTGACAATAACGCATCTGTCGTAGTTTCGTTGGCCTCGAACTCCAATTACTGGTTTGCGAGAAGTGTGTCATTTTACGTCAGGTCCAAAACTTTGGAGGGCCATCTGCACTAAAACACGTCGTACGAGACACGTGCAAATACGAAATTCGTAACTCGTGTCGATTTAAAACACTCCCTATCGGTCGTGTTTTAAAACATCGCCACTTGTGTCGTAATGTACTATTTTATGCTTGTTACCTCTGAACTTCCAACTGAGTGAACTGATAATGATGAATCTTTTTTGATTGGTCCATGAGAAAAGTATTATAAGTTATAAAGTTTCATTTAACATGTGCACGAGAAATGGACGGATAACTAAATATCACACCAACCGATTTCGATAATTCTTTTCTAACCGACTTCAAAAGAAACAGGGATGATGGGATCTTGGAGAAATCGATTGAGTTTTATATTTTTTTAATTTGGTGATTATTTGTGAAAGCCTTTCTTGTGAAATGCTAATCCGATGTTATGGTAAACTCAATTAAGACAGTTATGTCGATATACGAGCAAAATATAACTCTTACATCACATACCTATATGGAGTAGAAAATAAAAAAGTACATTTAAAGACCGCCATATATACGAGGCAGTTACATTCTTTATCATTTCACGGGATAAACATTACAGTCAGGACGGCGGAGAATCCTTCCACGACTAATGGCTTGCGGGTCCTTTTAAATGACGTAAATAAACAAAACCGCGCGACTTTGGACATTCACAGATATATTATTATATCAAACTAGTGACCCTACTACTTCCCGTGAGTACAATACTGATATGTTTCATATCCTTTCTTTTCTATTAACGAATTACTCTAGCTATTTAAAACCGAATCAATATCCACTATGTAGTTTTAAAGATTTAAGTTTATTCCTATGTATATAGGAACAAATATTGGAAAGCGTGTTTCTTTTATACTAAGTACGTATTTATTGTGATATTGTAGATTCAACCATTCACCATTCATTGATGGCAAATGATCAGAGCAGATCAAAAATGGTAAACTTCGAAGATTTGTCTCTGTAACTCCAAGTCTCTGTAGCTCGCATTTTTTTAGAAGTTTGGTAGTGTTTCAAATGGTAGATAATTGCCATCGGCCATGGTCAGAAGGCATACCGTGGACTTCGGAATTTATAAATTTTGAGCATTCTCTCTATCACTTCAATGAAACCGTCATCGGTGTGACTGAGACAGATATTCGACAATTTTCCAAATTCACGGTAGTCACTCTCATCCAGCGAGGTTTTATACATTTGTACTAGACCTCTGTATAAATTTAAGAAACGAACGCAAAATTTACGACCCATTCATTTTTTTTTATTGATTTGTTCGCAATCGTACGTAATTAGTAATTTAAGCAAGTAGTAGGTAGCTTGTACAACATTATTTTCTTCAAATTATACACGCAGAAGTTTATAAATAAGTCCTATATTTAAAATCAAGCTATTCTTAGCTTCTAATTGAATGCCTTTGTATATTGACCCAAATCTCCTTGAATGATTGCACTATTTATCCAAAATAATTATGTTAATTAAGGAGATTAGCGTCTGGTCGTGTTGTGAAAAGGAACGTTTTGTATGGGCCCATTCACTCCAGCCTGCCCAATTGTAAATAAATGGCAGATTTATTTTATTTGAATGTTGAAATTATGAATGGTAGATTTATTCTGTTGAAATGCTAAAATTGAGAAGGTATTTGCTTATTGAAATGACTGGAACATAAATTAGACACTTTCGAAAGTCGAAAAATAAGTCTGCTGGTATTTTTTAATTTGATATTTCATCTTTAGAGTTCGCAAACAAAGGCTAAAACAGGAACCTATCGCCTACGATATTTTTCATCACACTTGCTGTCTAAACGCGCCATTGCTTGCATGCATAGCGGGATTAATAGAAAAGTGATATTCCCTAGGGAGTAATAGAAATATTCATACATCATTGAATAATATTATGTCTGAAAACTTATTTTTTTATCACAAGTGTGATGAAAAACATTGTAGGTATGCATCACGGTCGGTATATAAGCGGAATACTAGCTCGAGTCATTAAAAGCCCTCCGCATGCCGCGTCGGGCTTCTAACACTCTCGTTGGTAATTCCGTACTTACCTCCCTTGATGCACAATGTAGTATACCTGAAGCTACAACGCGCACGCCACGCACACGCATCTGGTGTGGCTGCGCCTTTATGGTAAAGTCAAAGACAAAATAAGGTGTACACAAAAATGTTCAACAATATGTCCCAGTGCACTCTAATTCTGTGTAATAAGAACGTCGTAACATAGGTATTTATGAGCGGATTCTTTCGATACTTTTTTTTGCACTTGACTGTACCGCCACTGATAAGTGCACATAAAAGTGAACTCCGTTATCAGAATTTCCTTCACTTACAAAACTATTACAAGATTATGAGTATCTGTTTTTTTTTATTGAATAATCCAAACACATTACATAATCAAATTACAAGACCCATCGTTGGCTAAAACCTTGAAGAGGTTTGTGTACCGATGGGGAGTTCTATCAAAATAGACTTTAACCCTAAAGTAAATCTCGGTAACTCGTCCTAAAACAACAAGTTGGGTTATTGCAGCGGCCGACATTAGGTGCGAGTATGTAGCCGATGGCCGTTGGGGCGGGAAGGTTCTCGAGTGGCGGCCATGTATCGGAAGGCGCAGCGTGGGTAGGCCCCCCACAAGGTGGACTGATGACCTAGTGAAGGTCGCAGGAGTCCGCTGGATGCGGGTGGCACAGGACCGGCCATTGTGACAATCTTTGGGGGATGTTTAGCAGTGGACATCTTTCGGCTGATATGATGATGATGATGTAGCTGACCCATGAGTTAGTAAGTAACGTTTCGTAGTCCGTCACGCTTGCTAATACATAAGTGCAAGCGTGGTAAACCTTACTTGCGAAGGCTACTGGGCGAACTACGCATTTACGCAGCCGAGCCTAGGTATTCTAGACTAGCTAGGACTAGCTAGGATTAGCTATTCTAGAAAACTGTAAAGTATTCTAATAGGAGGTGCAGGCATGTAGTGCTTGCCCTTAGAGAATGGTCAAAGGCGCCTAGCCTTGTAAGGGATTGCATATACCCGAGAAATTTGACCGGTGGTTGCTAAGACCGAGTGGCCGAGGGGTACAGGCATCAGCCGCGAAAGCTGAGTACGTGGGTTCGATCCCCACCTCGGACATAGGTGATCTTGGTCGTTTTTCTTTGGTATATGACATCTAATAATTTATATAGTTAGTAGTTAGTTAGTTAGTTATCCTGGGCTTTTTCCGCAACTCGACAACCATCGTGCCTTTTTTGCGTGATAGCGAGGTAGCCCTATTCCAACCATCCAAGCTCCTCCACGAAACTCAGTGTATGTTTCAGGTTGCTAAATGCCTCCTTTAGTGTATGTGGAGTCCCCAAGTGCCTACTCCTGTATACCTCTACCTGTTTACAATTTAGAAGAATGTGTTTTGCTGTTTCCTCCTCTTCCATGCAGGCCCTGCACATAGGGCTATCTGTTTTGCCCATATTGTGCAGATGTTTGTTTAATGTGTTGTGTCCCGTGATCAATCCTACTATTTTCCTCAGTTTGTGTCTGGGCGTTTGTAGTAGGGTTTTAGTGAGTTTACAGTTCAATTCGGGTAGTACTTCTTTGGTCTGTCTGCAGGAAGCCAGATCGTTCCAGCATTTATTGTGGAGATGTCGGTGATATAGACCGAGTTGGTTTCGTATGTATGATAAAGGTAGTGGTATGATGGGTTCCGGTCCGTACGACGGTGTCTCTGATCCTTTTCTCGCCAGTTCATCCGCCGCATCGTTTCCTCTTGAGCCACTGTGTCCTTTTATCCATTGTATAGTCACTTTGTTCCCTTCTTTGCTTTCCTCCATGAGGCAGCTGTGACATTCTAATATAAGTTCTGAGGTGAATTTGTTACTTTGTAGCGCTTGCAGCACTGATTTACTGTCTGACAGTATTAGTATATTTTCATTTTTGGTTTTTCGTCTCCTCAGTGCCTTGCAGGCTTCTATTATTCCTACACATTCCGTCTGGAACACTGTGCTATGTTCTCCTAGAGGTCTCGAAATGTGCATGTTAAGGTCTTCTGAGAAGACTCCACATCCGGTACCTTCATTTGTTTTTGAGCCATCTGTAAATATTCTTAGGTGTGTTTGATTCAGTCCTTCCTTCTGATCCTCTGTTAACGATATGGCATAATCTTTCCAGAAGATCATCGTCTTTGGTACTTTGTCAATAGGTGCCTCAAGTATTGGCATACTAGAGATCATCTTGTCATAGATCTTTTTGTGTGCCGAGCTGAGGTTTGACCATAAGTTCAGGTTTTTAAGCCGAAGCGCTGTGGCGGCCGCTTCTTTCTGTATGTGCATATGTAACGGTAGCAGTCCTAGCATTATTTCCAGTGCTGCAGTCGGAGTGGTTCTCATGCAGCCTGTGGTTGCCACACATGCTAGTCTTTGTATCTTGCTTAGTTTATTTATTGTGGTGGTTTGCTGTGTGCGAGGCCACCACACAACCGAGCCATAGCTGATCATCGGCAATATGACCATTTTGTATAGCCACAGTATTATGTGAGGTGCTAGGCCCCATCTCTTGCCCACCATCCTTCGGCATTGCCAAAAGGTTACTGTAGCTCTGTTCAGTTTATTGTCCAAATGTTTGCCCCAGTTGAGTTTGTCATCCAGGGTTATTCCTAGGTATTTAACTTCCTTTGAAAGCGTTAGTTTCGTTCCGAAGAGAGTTGGCATTTCGTAGCTACCCAACTTTCTTCTATGTGTGAAGAGCATTGCATCTGTCTTTTTTGGGTTTACCGATAGGTCATTCTCCCTGCACCATTTCTCCACTATCCTTAGTGCAGATTGTGTCAGGTCACATAATGTGCTTATTATCAAGCCGCTGACTAATATCACTAGGTCATCAGCGTATGCTATAGTCATAAAATGTCTGTTATTTAGTTCCTTTACTAGATCGTTCACTACCAGGTTCCAGAGTAGTGGTGATAGTACTCCTCCCTGGGGGCATCCTCTCATAACGAGTGCCTGGTGTTCTTTGTTGTCAGACAGTATTACTACTCTCTGTTTGAGCATGTTCATGATCCATTCTGTTATAAGGTGATTTGTTCCGTGTCTTTGTAGCGCTAACTGAATGCTGCTAAAGTTGGTTTTGTCAAAGGCCCCTTCTATATCGATAAAGGTGCCGAGGCAAGAGTTTTTCCTCTCCAGTGCGTTTTCTATATTGCTCACTACAGCATGAAGGGCTGAGTCTGTTGATTTGCCTTGACTATAGGCGTGTTGGTTTGGATGTATTGTTATGTTCTTAAGAGCCGTATCCTTCAGTTCTCTGTCGCACAATCTTTCTAGAGTTTTTAATAAGAAGGATGTGAGGCTTATTGGCCTGAATGACTTGGGGTCCGAATAGTCAGTCTTGCCGGGTTTTGGTAGGAAGATAACTTTTACTTCCCTCCATTTGTGTGGTATGTATCTCAATGCTATGCAACTGCAGAGTATATTTGACACCTGTTCCATTAGTTTTAGGCCTCCCCATTTTAGTAGTGCTGGGAAGATTCCGTCTGTGCCTGGCGACTTATAGCTTTCAAAACTATTCACAGCCCATATTGTTTTGTTAATTTCTGTTATGCGTTCCGCTGTCTCCCACTCAGTCTCAGTTGGGTAGTATTCCGTTGTTTGTTCGTCTTGGTCTTGTTTGTTTACTACTCTACATCCCGGGAAGTGTGTTTCCACCATTAGCCGTTCCGTTTCAGCTGGAGTGGTGGTAGTGGTGTTGTCCAGTCTCCGCAGGGTGCCTAGTAGCTGTTTCGGTTGATCTGCGAGGATCTTCCTTGTTCTGTTTGCATGCGTTGTCGTGGATATGTTGTCATAGAATTTCCGCCATGAGAGGGATTTTCTGTATCTTAGTCTAATTTATATAGTATTAAGTAGTGTGACTACTGGAGAAAAATTAAAAAAGTACAAATATTTAGTAAATAAATAATTTGATTTGTGTTTTCGCAATATGTTCAATAGTGAAATTCCTTTAAAGGTTTAACTTTTTCAAGTATTTTTAGAAAACTGAAATATCAATAAGGTCATTGTTAAATCTACTTAAAGTTTACTCCAAACTGTACTCCATTGAAACCAAATAAACATATTTAATATATATATTTTTCGTTGTATATTTTACGACTCAAAATACGATACTGAATATGGCCTGAGATCGAGATAGACCACCTTTATATTATTATGATATCCACATAGACAGGCTAAAATACGCGAGTTAAACCATTTAATTATATTATTTAAATTCGTGCTGTCTCTGTCTTCCACTCACTTGTTGTTTCTCTTCTTTGTAGGCATAATATTATAAATATTATAAAATTACTTATACATTGTCACAATAAGTATATGAAGTAGAATGTTAGATTTAAGATAACCAGTTTGTAGTAATGACTTGTAAAAATCCATGTATTTTTGTCAATGAAGTATCTGTATCTGTATAATAACGTTTGTGATATATAACATTCCATGTGTTGGTTCAAGTTTGATGACTGAAAACTCTTTTAATATTTCAGCGCGTTTGCCCGAAAATGCCCACAAACTGTTTAACTTTGAATGATATTAGTTTTCCGAAGCGTGTTTAATATTTAAGTTGCGAAGTAACATAAAATATTCTATTGTGTTGGATTCTGTTCAATCAAACTTTGTTTCGCTACAAAAGCGTATGAAGCCAGTAAATGTCAGTCGTGTTGACGGCGGAGAGTTTCTCGGAGAATGGCGAGATAAAAATAATTGAATAAATATCATGGACATTCTTACACAAACCTAGTCCCACAATAAGCTTGTGTGGGTAATAAGATAAGTAGGTCAGCGCTGCACATAAAAATAATTGTTCACGAAAACATAACTTTCATCTAGATTCCGGATTTTATTTTATTACAGAAAAAAGATATACAGTATGTATCACCTCGCAGAGCCAAGAAAGAAACCCATTAATATTTAGATCATACTAAGCAACTTTTACTATGGGGCCAAATTTGAATTCGCGAAAAAAAAATACTCTCCCATGCAACGTGTTCATGATCACGCAATCAAAATGTATGAAACTGTCAATTTTTTTTTCGTGAATTCGGGTTTGGCACCATAGTAAAAGTTGTTCAGTGTGATCTAAATATTAATGGGTTTCTTTCTTGGGTCTACGAGGTGATTGTATGAAACTGTCAATTTTTTTTTCGTGAATTCGGGTTTGGCACCATAGTAAAAATTGTTCAGTGTGATCTAAATATTAATGGGTTTCTTTCTTGGGTCTACGAGGTGATACACTGTATAATAGATATATGAAAATGCTAAAAATCAAAAAACTACTTAGTTGAGGTCACCGAGATCTGATCCTTGCGGAAGGGTTCCTATAATACCTACTGGCAACGTTCCCCTTTTAGATGGCTAGGTATGCCGTTGTACTATATTCGTTGTAGGAAGAACGACTCAGCTCTAGGGTCCCCGGCGACCACAAACATTTTTTTTCGACAACCCTCCTAACAGTTTTCGGGTCTCTGAGCACCACTACGTCCTGACAAAGTATAATACAACTTACGCTTTTCCCGAATTGGCTTAAGAAAGTTTGTTGAAGATATCATGTTTATATTTCCAGTCCAAATAGTACATACGAGTATAATGTCAAACTTTCTAGCCGACAAAACACGCTCTTATGACATGGCAATAGAGCTTTGCTGCTGGAGCAACCCACTTGGTATATCTCAATTGCTTAATTTTTAACCATACGACCTTTTTTCCATCGGAATAATATTTGTCACCGTCTTAGATTGGGCTCATGGCTTTGTTGCAGTATTGACAAGTAGTCAGGCATACCAAATAAAGACTTAGATATACATAGGCTGTACCTAATGCATAATTTTTTCATCGTCCTTATCATCATATCAGCCGAAAGACGTCTACAGCTGAACTTAGGCCTCCCCCGAAGATTGCCACAATAAACGGGTCCGTGCCACCCGCATCCAGCGGCCTCTTGCGACCTTCACCGGGTCATCAGTCCACCTTGTCGGAGGCCTACCCACGCTGCGCCATCCGGTACGTGGCCGCCACTCGAGAACCTTTCCGCCCCAACGGCCAGCAGTTAGCGCGCAATGTGCCCCGCCGACTGCCACTTCAGTTCAGCGGTTAGGAGAGCTAATCGGTTACTTTAGTTCTGCTGCGGATGGTCTCATTTCTAGTCCGATCTCGCTGAGAGACTCCTAGCATAGCCCTCTCCATTACCCTTTGGGTGACTTTGTTAGAAAGCTAATTTCTCGCAACTTACAACCTTACGTTACATAACTGCATAAAGTCATCGATTTTTGCGAGGTCAAACTGAAGTAATTTATTGCAGTTTAGCATTTGAAGATTACATTATACAGTGTGTAAATCTAATACGGGCGATCAATTAAACCAGGCATGGGATTCATTAGTGTAATCATGGATTACAAGGTTTTTTTAAAGTTACTCTTAATTGTGACCCCACAGAATTTTTTTAGAATTATCGGACCAGCAATGTAGGTAGGAACATTTGTTATTGTTGATATGGCAGTTATGTTATCTGCTTTTGAAATTAGCTGTCAACGAGCATTTAACTCGCTAACTATGTTGCTCTACATTGCGCGCCGAATTATTTTGTATGAAAAATTTTGTTGCTTTAATTTTAAGTAAAAGTTATTTGAATGTACTTATTATGTCGTAAACTAACACCCGTTAAGAGCTTCGCCCGTATTAGACTTACACCCTGTATATAGTGCGTTTTAGTTAAACATCGCCACTTGTTTCGAATTTCAAGTTTTTCGTACTTGTGTCGTAATGTACTATAATATATGCGTAAATATTATATTAACGGACAAAATAGTTGATTTTATTATTTTGTACCTAAAAATATACATATAACCACTCCAGGTACTTCCAGATTAAATTATTTTATAGATAAAATCATATTTCAAATTCCGGAAAGCTAATTTAGAAACTTATTACGAAAGCTAATCTCCTATCTAGGTTATTATGGCCCAGTGAATATTAATATGAATATAAGAATACTTATAATGATAAAAATACCTGGTTTGGAAATATAACGCTATGGTATTTGCTAAGAAAGTCGAAAATACTAAAAATCGGTTTCTGTTTTAGCCAACGGAGGCTTGGAATTTATTATTTTAATTGAACAGCAGAAATAACTTATTTAGTTAAAGAACTATCAAAGTAAGTAAGTATAATTAATTACAACATTTATTAAAATGAAAACGATGTACTACATAATAATATGTATATTATAACTAAATGCAATCTTCACTTTTACAGTTTATTTTATGTAAAAAAATCCAAACTTAAAAAAAATATTCATAGCCAAAGGTTTAATAAACAATATTTTTACATGTTTGATCCATTTTGCTTATTGAAATCAGTTGAAATGGAGGTGGGTGAATCAACTTGTTACTGTCTGTTATTGCCATGGTTACGATCACCTGAGTCACGCTGGTTTTATGCAAAATTATGCTAATTAAATTAGGCAAATATGCAAGTAGGTCGCCCATTAAGGAAAGGGCTTATTAACACCAGATAAATGTATGTTTGCATAGTTTAAGTAGCATTTCATCCGACATTTCAGAAATAAACCGTCAATAATACAAATATGAATATTTTATCCGAAAATTGGACTTATACTGTTAACGGGTCCGCAGAAATTGCCACCACCCCAGCCCTTCCCGTGGGTATCGTAAGAGTCGCCTAAGGTCGTGAAGTGTCACTGAACATTCCGTTATAGAAGATTGATGACGGGTAGCAGCGTCATTTAAGTGGACACACTATTGCTATCGCCAATCCGCTTGCCCAGGGCCATTTTTGGTCCATGCTCATTGATTATAAAAGAGGCCTTTGTTCAGCAGTGGACTGAGATAGGCTGATGATGATTACTAACTGTACACTAGTACATAGTACATTTCGATGCAAGTGGAAAAAATAGTTTTTGCACGTGTATCGAACGACTTTTTTCATAACAAGTGCCTTAAAGTGAGAAATTTATGCACGCAGCGTGCGCAAAGTTTACTTTTCCGCACCAGTTAGGAAATAACTTTTTCTCCAATCTTTTAATTAAATTTTTCCTATTCCCATGGGTTCTCATTTGCGTTGTCAACCTTCACAGTCACGTCTACAAATATGTAATGTTAGTTATAAGAAAAATGTAGTAGAATTTAATTTAAAATATAACAAATATCTTGATTGATGTCACTCAGCGCCGGTGTTATTTTTGTTTAATTAGTAAATCATTCGAACCAATTTTTGGTACAAGTTAATCATCGTCTAAACACGGCGTTAGTGACATCATTCAACCATTCGTTCAGTTACAATTAGTCATTCGCAAAGGTTATATAAGCTTGGTTTTATTTAATTCTGTCTCTTTTGGCTGTTGAAATTTGAACAATAAACATCACTTGAATGAAGTCGTGCTTTTGAGTATTCGTCCAGTTTTTATCCTATTAATATATCAGAAGTGCTCGTTATTGAATTAGTATCACGCGCTAGTACCGCTTCGTATCCTAGTTTTGACAAGCGCATTGAAAATGAGTAGTCGATCTGAGCGGTTGAGATCCGGACGTCGACGTAGCATCGATAGCATAGCAGAAGCGGAAGAAGTCACGGTTCCACCCGCTAAAAGGCCTCGAAAATCACGGCTACCCAACAACAAAGAACGACTAGATCGGTTGGAGAACATGCTGGAACAATTACTTGAACAAGGAAGGAGCAACACACGGGAAACTGTTACAGCAGGTACGTCAAGTGAGATTAATCGTAACCCTCCTGTGATTGAAAGTGAAATTGCCACGTGTCAATCTAATGCAACTCCAAACAATGCGGTGGCTTCAACCACGTGTGTTACACCTTTAATACCCCAGATCTGCGAGTTAAACACGTCTGTTCTAGCTGCAGATAAATTAGTACCAAGTATGCCTATCCAGGGCTCTCAGCCAATTGAAAACAATGCTTCGAAAGGCAATGAAAGTAGCCCGTCTATCTTAGATTTTGGGAATAATGTTAGGTTCATTGGAAAGCCCGATAACGTGCCCAAATTTGATGGTAATTCCAACACTTTTTCTGTTCACGCATGGCTACATCGGCTGGAGTCGCTCGCAAATATCTACGGCTGGAACGAGAAGACTCTCATATACCACATGACTGCGAGTTTAGAAGGCAACGCTCTACTGTGGTTCGGGCATCTGCAAGACATCACACTTTCCTGGACGGAATGGAAGAAAAAGCTGGTGGATTTCTTCCCGGCCGGACGGGGTCTGGCGGCCAAGCTACACGACCTGGTGACAGTCAACAGACGCAAGGATGAACGGGTAATTGATTTCTATTATAAGAAACTTTCCCAAGGTAAATTATGTCAGCTTAATGATGATATGATATGTGATGTCATTATTTTTACCTTAGGTGACCCATTGTTAAAGGCCGGAGCTCGTGGTACAGGGTGTAGGGATACGCGTAGCTTATTGACTTATTTAACTGATTCGGCTAACGACTTGCCAGCTCCCGCCAAAACTATTGAGCCAATTAGTGATAACAGACCAAAATGTTTCACGTGTAGTCGAAGGGGTCATGTGTCCTCGCAATGTAGAAATAATTTTCGTTGTGAGGTTTGCAGTAAGCTAGGGCATAAAACCGAAAATTGCAATATGTCAAAAAAATGCACTCATTGTAATAAAGCAGGTCATACTCGAGAGGAATGCTATAGTTTAAAGCAAAGAATAGGTTCCTCTGCTACCTCCACCAATAGTGCAAAGCCTGAAGATAACCGCGATAAAAAATCTAAAATGTAAAATATTAGATCAATAGATGAGGGTGACCGCAAATATCATAAGACAGGCGTGGCCAACGGACATAATTTGACCGCATATATCGATTTAGGTAGTGCTTGTAATACTATCACCTTATCAGCAGCGAATAAGATTTCACTATCATTCAAAGCACAATCAAGTACCAGTATAAAGGGATATGGTGGTCAAATTATAACTCCTCTTGGCGAAGGTGTACTAAATCTCGGGGTAGATGGAGTATTTGTTAACACTTCAGTTCTCATAGTAAGGGATGAGTTACAAGAAACCGATATGATTGTAGGTCGTGCATTTAGTGAAATGCCTGGAGTTTGCTTGACTAAAACTACTGAATCTTTAACATTCACTAGGACGAACGATCCAACCACTCCAACCGACCAAGAGCTTCCATTTGCTTGCGCTGAAGTTTCTATTTTGAAAATTGAGCTTAAAATTCCTCATGATACGGTGATAATTCAAAGCTTCAATCGAATCATCGTTTATACTGACGAAAATGTTGATACGGACACCGTACAGGTTCAGCGTTCTGAACATAGGGAGTTAGGTAAAGAAGTAGATATTCCAGAACAAACAACAGAAGTATGCGGTAATGTAGGTTACCTAAACGTGTTTAATTTACAAAGTCAACCGCTTACAATGTACTCACAACGTTGTATAGCTCGAGGGCAAGTAGTAGACCCAATAGAAAGCAAACAAACTGTCTTGGATGGTAACGATATTTCCCGGTTAGATAGCATATTACAGAAATATAGTCATTGCTTTGATGATTACTCTGGACCAACAGTAGCTGAATGTAACGTAGAAATGAAAATTGAACTAACAACTGACGTCCCTTTTTATTATAGACCATACCGAATGTCCCTTAAGGAACAAGAGGTAGTTCGAAACATGGTACAAGACCTTATTGATAAAGATGTAATTGAACCCAGTAACTCCCCATACGCTAGCCCAGTCATATTAGTGGCAAAAAAATCCGGCGAATATAGAATGTGTGTGGATTACCGTCTACTAAATAAAATCACAAAGAAGGATCGATATCCACTACCGGTAATACAGGATCAGTTGGATAGGTTAAGTGGGGATAAATTTTTTACAAAGTTAGATTTAGCAGCAGGGTATCACCAAATCAAAATGCATCCCGATAGCAGACAATACACTAGCTTTGTAACCCCATTTGGTCAATTCCAGTATAAAAAAATGCCTTTTGGATTAGCCAACGGTCCAGCGGTTTTTTAAAGGGCCATGAATATGATGTTAGACCAATCTAGATTTGATTTCGCGACGGCATATATTGACGACATTTTACTAGCTTCAAAATCTGTTACAGATGCGTTCAATCACCTTGAGAAAACCTTAGAACTTGTAAGTCAGTTTGGACTCGTATTGCGACGTAATAAGTGTTCATTTTTAAAGTCCAGCATAGATTATCTAGGGCATATAATATCAGAAGGTGAAATTAGGCCGTCACCAGACAAAGTAGAAGCATTGAGCCAGTTTAAAGTCCCCTCAAATGTACACGACTTAAGGAGGTTTATTGGTCTTGCCAGTTACTTCAGAAAATTTATTATGTCATTTGCCAGTCGCACCTCACCACTCTCTATGTTATTGAAAAAAGATCAGCCATGGCAATGGGGTGATGACCAGCAAAAAGAATTTTCAGACATTAAAACCTCCTTAACTCGTGAACCCGTGTTGGCTATATATAATCCGTCGTACGAAACGCAATTGCACACTGATGCATCCAGTCATGGAGTTGGTGGTATCTTGTTTCAGAAACAACCAGATAATTTTTTAAAACCAGTAGCGTATTTCAGTAAGCAAACCTCTGATACTGAAAAAAAATACCACTCCTATGAGTTGGAAGCCATGGCGGTAGTCCTAAGTATTAGAAAATTTAGAGTATATTTATTAGGACAAGCCTTTGTAGTGTACACAGACTGTCACGCGCTTAGTACTACGTGGACTAAGAAAGACATGTTACCAAGGATAGGACGTTGGTGGCTTGAACTACAATGTTTTGATTTTTCGGTACGTTATAGGCCGGGACTGCAAATGCAGCACGTTGACGCGCTCAGTCGCGATCCGCTTCCTTTACATCACATTACTGAAGAAAACTGGGTTATAGCTGTTCAGTGGGACGATCCGAAAATTCAAAACATTGTTAAAAATATAAAATCTCCCAATTACAAAGATATATATTTGGTAAAAGACAACATTTTGTATAAAAAAGTAGGTTCAGATTGTAGAATTGTTATACCTAAATCGGTTCGCTGGAGAGTAACAAAGATGTTTCATGATGACAATGGCCACTTAAATGAAAACAAAGTCATAGAACTTATTCAACGCGAATATTGGTTTGAGAAATTGCGGAAATTTGTAACAAAGTACGTCCGGTCGTGTATTTCATGCCAATTTGCAAAAAAGCCTCCAGGTAAACAACGTGGATACTTAAATCCTATTGAAAAAGGTAGCATTCCATGGCATACCTGGCATTTAGACCATTTAGGTCCTTTTTGTTTGTCTAAAAATAAAAATACCTATTTGTTAGTTGTGGTTGATGGATTCACAAAGTTTACCTGGTTGCAACCGGTACCAAATACTTGCTCCATACATGTCACTTCTACTATAAATCTACTTTCTAGAGCATTTGGGTATCCTACTCGCATTATTACCGACCGTGGAAAGGCTTTCACAAGTCATGAGTTCGAAAGTTCTTGCACAGTGAAGCACATACGCCATATTCTTAACGCGGTAGCATGCCCACGAGCCAACGGGCAAGTCGAACGCTTTAACCGTACGATTCTGCAATCTCTGATAGCTTATACTGGTGAAAATGATGATGATGACTGGGAGCAATATGTGCCGAAGGTCGAACGGGGAATTAACACCACTATTAACAGCACTACACAAAAGAGCCCCCTTTGAATTGGTTTACGGTTTTAAACCTAGATTTGAAATTGATTTAACAAACAAAGACCAACCTAGTATTAATTTGCCTGAACTACGAGCTCAAGCCCAAAATAATACAGTACATGTTTCACAGAAAAGTAAGGCTAGGTATGATAAGAATAGATTACCTAGCATTAACTATAAAATAGGAGACTTAGTGCAAGTACAACGCAAGATAATAAAGAAAGGCCTTACTAGTGGTAAATTAGTCGATAAATATGCAGGACCCTATAAAGTTATAAAAGTGTATGGTAATGACCGCTATAGGGTTACATCTTTAAACACTCGTGGTAGAAAATATAACAATGTTATTGCAGCTGATAAAATGAAAAAATTCGTTGTACAGTCTATGAGCGATGACGAAGATGAACTCCAATAAATGCTTGGGCAGTATTAAATAGGTTATCATAAATATTTATAATAAAACAACAATACAATTAGATTCCTTTATTTATATAGTACAGTGTTTATAGGAGTTCAATCTTTAATTATGGTGAGCATATATGTAATCATGTCCTTATTTCATAATAATTAAGTACAGATCTGATCTGAGCTTGTAAATACTATTGATAATTATTCATAGGTCACATATAATAATATGTCGTTATCACTATTTTCATAAATGATATGGTTAATAAAATGTAATCATAAAGTTAAGCATAAAGCATAATATGATACTAATGATTTTGAACACATACCTGGTGTTCAGCTGAAAAATAAATAAAATAAAACAGTTTGATTTACAGTCAATTTTAAAATAACATTAATACTTATTACCATCCTGGTGTGTCCGTTGGTAATATTTATATCTAATGGTGTGTTAAGCTGATTCTTGATTATCTATTGGATATATTGATCACAGTTGGGTGTGTCCCAATACGTATACATTAACTGTGTGTGTCCTGTAATGTCTACGTATAAAACAATCATTACAAATTAAAATCTACATATATCACGGGTGTGTCCCAATAGGTAATATACATTAACTGTATGTGTACTGTAACGTTTACGTAGGTACATATTAAATACAATGATTAAAAATGAAACTGTATTATTTTTATTACGGGGCCGTAAATGGCAGGTCAGGAAAGGCCGGGCAGGAAGTATTTGTGTACCAAATTATGTAAAAATTCTTCATTAAGTATTGGTTTTCATTCACATCTCAATCTTATCATAACACATCACTTTCACTGGCACCAATGATGTTAACGTTCCACTTCACCATTTTTGTAAGTAGCACTGAGTTAAGATTGTACAGTGTAATTAATGTTCTCACAAATACTCATGTTCTAAATAAGATTGTGACTTAGTCAAAGTAATCGTGTAAATAATTATTTCATGCATTATAGTGTATTTCGCCATAATGATATTCATAAGCATTTTAGGTAAGTAGTACCCTCTAATACTGTTGTATTCTTAAGCGTAAACAGAACTACCCTCATAAACAATGTTTGATGTAATATTCTATTATAAGTGTAATATATTTTTGTAATTACGAGGGCGTAATAATTATGTCAGGAAAAGCCGAATGTTAGTTATAAGAAAAATGTAGTAGAATTTAATTTAAAATATAACAAATATCTTGATTGATGTCACTCAGCGCCGGTGTTATTTTTGTTTAATTAGTAAATCATTTGAACCAATTTTTGGTACAAGTTAATCATCGTCTAAACACGGCGTTAGTGACATCATTCAACCATTCGTTCAGTTACAATTAGTCATTCGCAAAGGTTATATAAGCTTGGTTTTATTTAATTCTGTCGCTTTTGGCTGTTGAAATTTGAACAATAAACATCACTTGAATGAAGACGTGCTTTTGAGTATTCGTCCAGTTTTTATCCTATTAATAGTAAATATTTCATAACGTATACCCAATTGCCCATGGCACAAGAATCAAAATCGTTAATATATTTTTAAAGCCGGCCGTACAGGTATATACCTACAGTAATTATGTGGCTGGCGCGGCCGGTGACCGACCACAGAAACTTCGGCACAATTTCATCCCTTTTACAAGCTATTTAACTTCGTTTACCTGGTGAGTTAGAATTTTTCTATCCCTGTTTGATTTTAAACCTTACAATCTACGAACAAATAAAACATGGAAGCCGCACGCCATATTAAATTGCCTTTCAAAAACGGTCCTGAATTTTAGTTGACAAGTGTCAGCCTTCTTCAATGCAGCACAGTAATGAATGTCAATATCAACCTATAAAAACTTAAACCGCCATTTAAAAATAGTTGTGATTGGTCCATCAAAGTTTTGATTTGCTATATTCTAAAAACTTTTGTGATAGATGTTGCGCCGAAATATGCGCGGTGTTAAGAAAAGCGCTATGTCCTGCCCATCTTGGCACAATTGAACAATTGCTTTTGGGGATATTTTTGAGCTGGCGTTAGACGTTCATGTTATATATGGTCGCAGCTTACAATGTATACAGTTCCAGATAAGGCATAATAAATATATAAGGCACAACCAATATAATAATAATAGAACGAGGCAGACAAGAGGATACAAGGACCACCTTGGCTACTAAGATCTAGCCCTAATTTTTGCCCATTTTCTAGGAAAAACGAATAATTGTTGACTACTTTCAATGGAATAGCGAATAACTTGTGACCACATTCTATGGAATAGCGAACTTTTTATTTGCGTTTTCAAGGGCATTTTCACTTTTAGGGGCACCCAATTAGCGTGAAATTAAAAAACCTTAATTGCAATCAGCTTTGTAACTACAGTTAAGTACAATATCTTTAGGAATTTAAACTCGATCGGTGTTTTTAAAATATAATATGGCTTATAGTTTGTAAAATGAAGACCAAAACCCAGCTATTACCGAAATTAAGTGCTTAATTGTCGTTACAAAGCTGAGTTAAGTTAAGGTTTTAACTTAACTCAGCTTTGTAACCTGACAGTCAGTCTCTAACCTGGACAGTCACGTCTGCAAATATGTAAATGTTTCGTAACATATGCCCATGGCACAAGAATTGGGTGACCCAAAAAGTGAAAATGCCCTCAAACTTAACCCCATACATTCTTCAACATCATTAATAGATTCGGGCTTTCTTATCTTGTACCACGTTTCTTGTGTCACCTTTTGGTGACATTAAAATCATCACAAATCCGAAATAAATATGAAAGCTAAAATCGGCCCTTGGACATTGTTTGGACGGCAACGTTTACCGGCCTAATGATCGAACTTACTTAATTGTGTCCTGTGTATGCAAATCCCATAACTGAATTAACAAACAGGGTCAAATTAAGCGACTACATTGTAGAAATATAAATTAAAATTCTAATGAAATGTTTGAGTTAAACCAAAAATTTTTTGAATTATAAATAATTACGTATTTACATTAAAACGCTTTCCATACAAAAAAATGCGGCTAAAAGTTCTTAAACATCTAATTTGGGCATCAATGTACTTTCGAATTATCATTTATACTAAAGCAATAAAAAAATGATTCGATAAACACTAAGAAACTATTTTTTCTTAACAAATAAAAAATGGATCATCATCTTATTTTAGCATTAAATAAAATTTTCATTCGAAAGTACAGTCAACCAATTGGAACCCTAGGCCACTCAGGAACCATGTCATAGTAACGTTATCAATCAGATTGTAAGACATTTCAAACGGCTTTTCATTTTGACATGGTTCTAGAGTGGCCTAGGGTTCCAATTGGTCGAGTGTACATAAAATAGTAGGTACATTTAAACCATGAACGACTAAACCATTGGATTTGATTTGATTTACATATGTATTATGTAAGTAATAAATAAGCATAATAATTTATAGCAGCCAAAAAATAAATTCAAAGTCAACTGATTCTTTATTCAAATTGGAATAGCAACAAACTATTTTGAAGCGTCTAAGTATCATAATTACTTCCAGTTCGAACCCTACACCGTACATTCCCACCCTAATAAGTACATTCCCGCTGTCGGAGCTTGCGGAGTGGGGTTTTGGTAAGCGGAATAAGCCCCTTTTTTAAAAACTCAACATTTTGTAAGTCAAAAAAATCAACAACTCAATTTCGCCATAAAATGTCCTACGTTCCCGGCAGCTCCGATATTGAATTTTAAACTAAGCCCACCGACAACACCTCTATACAACCTCGCGCAGGAAAGTAAGCTCCCGTAAGCTTTGTATTACTCGCGAGTGTTCCATTACCGAGCGAGATTATGTTGACATTACACACACGCACACACACACACACACACTTATATCACCAGGGCCGGTATTTTCATGCCGTTGACATCAATTTGACGTCACGCTCCATTTAGGGTGATCCAAAATAGTTTTATTGTTAATTATTTATCATGAGTCGTCAATCATTTTAGTCAGGTACAAATGACTTTTAAAGTAGTATATTTACTCATGAAATTAATAATATACGTACTACTTGATACATGCTTTACGTTAAAGAGGAATTCTGTTTTCTTCATAATTATTGAAATGTGTTAACAATATCATTTAGTTATAATGTACAAATCAAATAGTTTTATAGTATGTTTCACGTAGGTATCAAGTAGAATTATTTATTTCACGAGTAAATATACTACTTTAAACGTCATTTGTACCTACCTCATTAAAATGATTGGCGACTAATGATTAATAATTAACATTAAAACTATTTATAATCACCCTAAATGGAGCGTCACGCCAAATTGATGTCATCGGCATGAACATTACGAGCCCTGTATATCACACACCTAACAGCACACTTACACACACACCCGCAGCTATACGCACACTTGCACGCGATAAGAAACACTGACACACTTAAACAGTGCACCTATGTTTTAAAACGGCTATTCGAGCGAAGTAAGAAGTAGTGAAAAGTAAAGCGTAGCGTGCTACGCCGGTCAGATTCGTAGCGAGCTACGAGCTACGAAGCTACGAGGGCTACGCCATACGGGCGGGAAGTAAGCGACTGAGTTAATCCGTCAGTGTACCTATTTAACACTTTCATTGCCAACGAGTGCTAAAAATAAAAATATAAAAAATACAATTAAATGACATTGTGTCTTCATGAACATGAACATTGAAGACCTGTAGCTTCGCAGGCAGGGGGCAAGGCCATTCTGATTGAGCTACGGTAGCGGCTACTCAGCAAAAAACAGAATAATATGAAATAAAAATGTTAATGTATTATATTGTATTATACTGTATACTAAACACTATCGAACACGACACGTCAGGACATGATTAAATTAATTCATATATGCGCCATAATCCGATAAAATAGTTATATTTCATGAACAACTATCGCGATAACAGTCAAAAATATTAGGATAATGTGCTTATGATAATATTGTGATAATGTGACACGTGCCGCGTCTCACGGGACTAAGTAGTTGTAGCGGAACAAACATGGCCGCTCCGAATTATGCCGGGAAGGATTTTACCATATATGAAGAGGGACGAAAACTTATCTGAATTTGTTTTTTTCTATTGTAATGTTTGAATTTAGATTACGTACACAATATTATAATAATCATATTATTATACATTTACGTCGAGTTCGCAACTCAACTATACTATACTGGAAGAAATCTCTTATAGGGATAAGTTCAGCTTTGTACCGATCTAAATTGTTATAATGTGTATTTTTACCCGTGTTTTGTGTACATTACATCAGAGGCCGGGAAAATGAGACCGGATAGGCAACGAGGCCGGGAATCCGTTTTTGTCACGACGAGGCATGTATAGTGCTTTTCTCAAACATACAAAGAAATACAAAAAAATATGAGACATTAGCAGGGACGGCGAAAAAACACATCGGCAAGCGACAAAAGAAGAAAGATAGGCTATCACCAGAAACTTTAATTTTACTGCAAAAGAGAAGAGAAATGAAACATAACACAACAGCAGATCAAAGAGAAATTGAAAGATTAAATAAAACAATAAGTAAATTTATTAGAAAAGATTTAAGGAAGCACAATACCAAGGTTATAATCAATACAATAGAAAAATACAGAGGTCCCAAAGTGTTCAGACGGAAATTGAAGACTGGTGTCAAGGAAATAGTGAAATTGAAAGACAACGACAACAACTTAGTCACAGATCGGGACAAAATTGTTGACGTTGTCGAAAACTTCTACGGAAACTTATATTCCTCGCATGCACAGCAGCTAACGCAACCTAACACCACCGATAGACGAGCACCACCTGTACCGTACAGTGATTACGAGAGCATTCCACCAATAATGGTTAGCGAAATTAAAAAAGCTTTGCACCATATGAAAGCCGACAAATCTCCTGGTGAAGATGGCATAACAGCCGATTTACTGCACGCTGGTGGCGAGCCTGTTCTTAAAACTTTTGCAACTCTCTTTAACCAAGTCGTACATAAAATTCGAACACCAGAATCGTGGAAAACTGCCATCGTCACATTAATTCATAAGAAAGGAGACATGTCCAGCCTCGCACTGTGGTCCCGCGCCCTAAGAAGGGCGGTCATAGGCATTACGCGCAGTTAACAGCTGCATTAATGCATGCCAAAGCATGTAATTATGAAATATTATAGTAAAACACAGTTAAATAAACAAACTATAGTACTATAACGATATTTTATTAGGTTTATAGAACTATAGTTTGTAACAGTAACAGTACTAGAGCACTTAAATTATATCGGTAAGAAAATAAAAATAAAGTAATAATTACAATTATATATTTAAACTAATTACATCTAATTTAAACGAATTACTGTCCAGAATGATTATCTTATTACATTTTAAATAGTTCTACCTGTAATTAAATTAGTAAATTAAAATATAGAATCTACGTGTCGACTAATGAACATCTCTCCTTATGACTTGTAATAATTCATAACTAGTTATAACAAATTTACTGCATACATGATTGCTTATATTCGATATGCCCGGTACTCCCATCAAACCCCCATTTCTCTATTTAAACAAACTCGTTAGTGAGATCAATATTTTTTACAACATTTTTTCGTGATTCTAGTATTCTGCATGTTGTATGGTCCAAAAATATTGTGATTATATTTCGGCAGATGATTCCGTAACATATACGTAACTCACTGATGGATAACACAGCTTCTTAGCCTCCAAATTTTGTTGATAGGATGGTAACGCATTCGGAAACTTCATATTAATAATTTTTTTTCATCAAATTATACTGATGATTACTCAACTTTGCCTTATTT